>JBBPBR010000936.1:100897-164068 GCA_037974775.1 Cicer pinnatifidum
GGGTTTTTAACCAATCTTGTGCATCCAATAAGTTCATTTGTGTCATTGGATTAACATTTAGGTCATATCCGTCCTCCCTAGGCATATTCTTGTCCAATTAGGGTTTTTAATAAATCTTGTGCATCCAATAGGTGTGTTTGTGTCATTGGATGATCAATTAGGTCATTTTTGTCCTCCCTAGGCTTATTCTTGTCCAATTAGGGTTTTTAACCAATCTTGTGCATATCAATTAGGTCATTTTCGTCCCCCCTAGGCTTATTCTTGTCCAATTAGGGTTTTTAACCAATCTTGTGCATCCAATAAGTTCAATAGTGTCATTGGATGATCACTTAGGTTATTTTCGTCCTCCATATGCTGTTGTTGTCCAACTATGGTTTTTAACCAATCTTGTGCTTCCATTTGTGTCATTGGATGATCAATTAGGTCATTTTCGTTCTCCCTAGGCTTATTCTTGTCCAATTAGGGTTTTTGACCAATCTTGTGCATCCAATAAGTTCATTTGTGTTATTGGATTAACATTAAGGTCATATTCGTCCTCCCTAGGCATATTCTTTTCCAATTAGGGTTTTTAACCAATCTTGTGCATCCAATAGGTGTGTTTGTGTCATTGGATGATCAATTAGGTCATTTTCGTCCTCCCTAGGCATATTCTTGTCCAATTAGGGTTTTTAACCAATCTTGTGCATCCAATAGGTGTGTTTGTGTCATTGGATGATCAATTAGGTCATTTTCGTCCTCCCTAGGCTTATTCTTGTCCAATTAGGGTTTTTAACCAATCTTGTGCATCCAATAAGTTCATTAGTGTCATTGGATGATCAATTAGGTCATTTTCGTCCTCTCTAGGCATGTTCTTGTCCAACTAGGGTTTTTAACCAATCTTGTGCATCCAATAGGTGTGTTTGTGTCATTGGATGAACAATTAGGTCATTTTCGTCCTCCCTAGGCTTATTCTTGTCCAATTAGGGTTTTTAACCAATTTTGTGCATCCAATAGGTGTGTTTGTGTCATTGGATGAACAATTAGGTCATTTTCGTCCTCCCTAGGCTTATTCTTGTCCAATTAGGGTTTTTAACCAATCTTGTGCATCCAATAGGTGTGTTTGTGTCATTGGATGATCAATTAGGTCATTTTCGTCCTCCCTAGGCTTATTCTTGTCCAATTAGGGTTTTTAACCAATCTTGTGCATCCAATAAGTTCATTAGTGTCATTGGATGATCAATTAGGTCATTTTCGTCCTCCTTAGGCATGTTCATGTCCAACTAGGGTTTTTAACCAATCTTGTGCATCCAATAGGTGTGTTTGTATCATTGGATGATCAATTAGGTCATTTTCGTCCTCCCTAGGCTTATTCTTGTCCAATTAGGGTTTTTAACCAATCTTGTGCATCCAATAAGTTCATTAGTGTCATTGGATGATCAATTAGGTTATTTTCGTCCTCCCTAGGCATGTTCTTGTCCAACTAGGGTTTTTAACCAATCTTGTGCATCCAATAGGTGTGTTTGTGTCATTGGAAGATCAATTAGGTCATTTTCGTCCTCCCTAGGCATATTCTTGTCCAATTAGGTTTTTAACCAATCTAGTGCATCCAATAGGTGTGTTTGTGTCTTTGGATGATCAATTAGGTCATTTTCGTCCTCCCTAGGCATATTCTTGTCCAATTAGGGTTTTTAACCAATCTTGTGCATCCAATAGGTGTGTTTGTGTCATTGGATGATCAATTAGGTCATTTTCGTCCTCCCTAGGCTTATTCTTGTCCAATTAGGGTTTTTAACCAATCTTGTGCATCCAATAAGTTCATTAGTGTCATTGGATGATCAAATAGGTCATTTTCGTCCTCCCTAGGCATATTATTGTCCAATTAGGGTTTTTAACCAATCTTGTGCATCCAATAAGTTTGTTTGTGTCATTGAATTAATATTTAGGTCATTTTCGTCCTCCCTAGGCATATTATTGTCCAATTAGGGGTTTTAACCAATCTTGTGCATCCAATAGGTGTGTTTGTGTCATTGGATGATCAATTAGGACATTTTTGTCCTCCCTAGGCATATTCTTGTCCAATTAGGGTTTTTAACCAATCTTGTGCATCTAATAGGTGTGTTTGTGTCATTGGATGATCAATTAGGTCATTTTCGTCCTCCCTAGGCTTATTCTTGTCCAATTAGGCTTTTTAACCAATCGTGTGCATCCAATAGGTGTGTTTGTGTCATTGGATGATCAATTAGGTCATTTTTGTCCTCCCTAGGCTTATTCATGTCCAATTAGGGTTTTTAACCAATCTTGTGCATCCAATAAGTTCATTAGTGTCATTGGATTAACATTTAGGTCATTTTCGTCCTCCCCCGGCTTATTCTTGTCCAATTAGGGTTTTTAACCAATCTTGTGTATCCAATAGGTGTGTTTGTGTCATTGGATGATCAATTAGGTATTTTTCGTCCTCCCTAGGCATATTCTTGTCTAATTAGGGTTTTTAACCAATCTTGTGCATCCAATAGGTGTGTTTGTGTCATTGGATGATCAATTAGGTCATTTTCGTCCTCCCTAGGCATATTCTTTTCAAATTAGGGTTTTTAACCAATCTTGTGCATCCAATAGGTGTGTTTGTGTCATTGGATGATCAATTAGGTCATTTTCGTCCTCCCTAGGCTTATTATTGTCCAATTAGGGTTTTTAACCAATCTTGTGCATCCAATAAGTTCATTAGTGTCATTGGATGATCAATTAGGTCATTTTTGTCCTCCCTAGGCTTATTCTTGTCCAATTAGGGTTTTTAACCAATCTTGTGCATCCAATAAGTTTGTTTGTGTCATTGAATTAATATTTTTGTCATTTTCGTCTTCCCTAGGCATATTATTGTCCAAGTAAGGTTTTTAACCAATCTTGTGCATCCAATAGGTGTGTTTGTGTCATTGGATGATCAATTAGGTCATTTTTGTCCTCCCTAGGCATATTCTTGTCCAATTAGGGTTTTTAACCAATCTTGTGCATCCAATAGGTGTGTTTGTGTCATTGGATGATCAATTAGGTCATTTTCGTCCTCCCTAGGCTTATTCTTGTCCAATTAGGGTTTTCAACCAATCTTGTGCATCCAATAAGTTGAGTTGTTTCATTGGATTAACATTTAGGTCATTTTCGTCCTACCTAGTCTTATTCTTGTCCAATTAGGGTTTTTAACCAATCTTGTGCAACCAATAGGTGTGTTTGTGTCATTGGATGATCAATTAGATCATTTTCGTCCTCCCTAGGCATATTCTTGTCCAATTAGGGTTTTTAACCAATCTTGTGCATCCAATAGGTGTGTTTGTGTCATTGGAAGATCAATTAGGTCATTTTCGTCCTCCTTAGGCTTATTATTGTCCAATTAGGGTTTTTAACCAATCTTGTGCATCCAATAAGTTCATTAGTGTCATTGGATGATCAATTAGGTCATTTTCTTCCTCCCTAGGCATGTTCTTGTTCAACTAGGGTTTTTAACCAATCTTGTGCATCCAATAGGTGTGTTTGTGTCATTGGATGATCAATTAGGTCATTTTTGTCCTCCCTAGGCATATTATTGTCCAATTAGGGTTTTTAACCAATCTTGTGCATCCAATAAGTTTGTTTGTGTCATTTAATTAATATTTAGGTCATTTTCGTCCTCCCTAGGCATATTATTGTCCAATTAGGGTTTTTAACCAATCTTGTGCATCATATAAGTTCATTTGTGTTATTGGATTAACATTTAGGTCATATTCGTCCTCCCTAGGCATATTCTTGTCCAATTAGGGTTTTTAACCAATCTTGTGCATCCAATAGGTGTGTTTGTGTCATTGGATGATCAATTAGGTCATTTTCGTCCTCCCTAGGCATATTCTTGTCCAATTAGGGTTTTTAACCAATCTTGTGCATCCAATAGGTGTGTTTGTGTCATTGGATGATCAATTAGGTCATTTTCGTCCTCCCTAGGCTTATTCTTGTCCAATTAGGGTTTTTAACCAATCTTCTACATCCAATAAGTTCATTTGTGTCATAGGATTAACATTTAGGTCATTTTCGTCCTCCCTAGGCATATTCTTGTCCATTTAGGATTTTTAACCAATCTTGTGCATCCAATAGGTGTGTTTGTGTCATTGGATGATCAATTAGGTTATTTTCGTCCTCCCTAGGCTTATTCTTGTCCAATTAGGGTTTTTAACCAATCTTGTGCATCCAATAGGTGTGTTTGTGTCATTGGATGATCAATTAGGTCATTTTCGTCCTCCCTAGGCTTATTGTTGTCCAATTAGGGTTTTTAACCAATCTTGTGCATCCTATAGGTGTGTTTGTGTCATTGGATGATCAATTAGGTCATTTTCGTCCTCCCTAGGCATATTCTTGCCCAATTAGGGTTTTTAACCAATCTTGTGCATCCAATAAGTTGAGTTGTGTCATTTGATGATCAATTAGCATATTTTCGTCGTCCCTAGGCATATTATTGTCCAATTAGGGTTTTTAACCAATCTTGTGCATTAAATAGGTGTGTTTGTGTCATTGGATGATCAATTAGGTCATTTTCGTCCTCCCTAGGCTTATTCTTGTCCAATTAGGGTTTTTAACCAATCTTGTGCATCCAATAAGTTGAGTTGTGTCATTGGATTAACATTTAGGTCATTTTCGTCCTCCCTAGGCTTATTCTTGTCCAATTAGGGTTTTTAACCAATCTTGTGCATCCAATAAGTTCATTTGTGTCATTGGATGATCAAATAGGTCATTTTCGTCCTCCCTAGGCATATTCTTGTCCAATTAGGGTTTTTAACCAATCTTGTGCATCCAATAGGTGTGTTTGTGTCATTGGATGATCAATTAGGTCATTTTCGTCCTCCCTAGGCTTATTCTTGTCCAATTAGGGTTTTAAACCGATCTTGTGCATCCAATAGGTGTGTTTGTGTCATTGGATGATCAATTAGGTCATTTTCGTCCTGCCTAGGTATATTCTTGTCCAATTAGAGTTTTTAACCAATCTTGTGGATCCAATAGGTGTGTTTGTGTCATTAGATGATCAATTAGGTCATTTTCGTCCTCCCTTTGCATATTCTTGTCCAATTAGGGTTTTTAACCAATCTTGTGCTTCCAATAGATGTGTTTGTGTCATTGGATGATCAATTAGGTCATTTTCGTCCTCCCTAGGCATATTCTTGTCCAATTAGGGTTTTTAACCAATCTTGTGCATCCAATAGGTGTGTTTGTGTCATTGGATGATCAATTAGGTCATTTTCGTCCTCCATAGGCTTATTCTTGTGCAATTATGGTTTTTAACCAATCTTGTGCATCCAATAGGGGTGTTTGTATCATTGGATGATCAATTAGGTCTTTCTCGTCCTCCATAGGCTTGTTCTTGTCCAATTAGGGTTTTTAACCAATCTTGTGCATCCAATAGGTGTATTTGTGTCATTGGATGATCAATTAGGTTATTTTCGTCCTCCCTAGGCTTATTCTTGTCCAATTAGAGTTTTTAACCAATCTTGTGCATCCAATAGGTGTGTTTGTGTCATTGGATGATCAATTAGGTCATTTTCGTCCTCCCTAGGCATATTCTTGTGCAATTAGGGTTTTTAACCAATCTTGTGCATCCAATAGGTGTGTTTGTGTCATTGGATGATCAATTAGGTCATTTTCGTCCTCCCTAGGCTTATTCTTGTCCAATTAGGGTTTTTAACCAATCTTGTGCATCTAATAGGTGTGTTTGTGTCATTGGATGATCAATTAGGTCATTTTCGTCGTCCCTAGGCTTATTCTTGTCCAATTAGGGTTTTTAACCAATCTTGTGCATCCGATTAGTTTGTTTGTGTCATTGAATTAATATTTAGGTCATTTTCATCCTCCCTAGGCATATTCTTGTCCAATTAGGGTTTTTAACCAATCTTGTGCATCCAATAGGTGTGTTTGTGTCATTGGATGATCAATTAGGTCATTTTCGTCCTCCCTAGGCATATTCTTATCCAATTAGGGTTTTTAACGAATCTTGTGCATCCAATAGGTGTGTTTGTGTCATTGGATGATCAATTAGGTCATTTTCGTCCTCCCTAGGCTTATTCTTGTCCAATTAGGGTTTTTAACCAATCTTGTGCATCCAATAGGTGTGTTTGTGTCATTGGATGATCAATTAGGTCATTTTCGTCCTCCATAGGCATATTATTGTCTAATTAGGGTTTTTAACCAATCTTGTGCATCCAATAAGTTTGTATGTTTCTTTGAATTAATATTTAGGTCATTTTCGTCCTCCCTAGGCATATTCTTGTCCAATTAGGGTTTTTAACCAATCTTGTGCATCCAATAGGTGTGTTTGTGTCATTGGATGATCAATTAGGTCATTTTCGTCCTCCCTAGGCTTATTCTTGTCCAATTAGGGTTTTTAACCAATCTTGTGCATCCAATAAGTTGAGTTGTGTCATTGGATTAATATTTAGGTCATTTTCGTTCTCCCTACGCTTATTTTTGTCCAATTAGGGTTTTTAACCAATCTTGTGCATCCAATAGGTGTGTTTGTGTCATTGGATGATCAATTAGGTCATTTTCGTCCTCCCTAGGCATATTCTTGTCCAATTAGGGTTTTTAACCAATCTTGTGCATCCAATAGGTGTGTTTGTGTCATTGGATGATCAATTAGGTCATTTTCGTCCTCCCTAGGCATATTCTTGTCCAATTAGGGTTTTTAACCAATCTTGTGCATCCAATAAGTCCGTTTGTGTCATTGGATTAACATTTAGGTCATTTTCGTCCTCCCTAGGCATATTCTTGTCCAATTAGGGTTTTTAACCAATCTTGTGCATCCAATAGGTGTGTTTGTGTCATTGGATGATCAATTAGGTCATTTTCGTCCTCCCTAGGCTTATTCTTGTCCAATTAGGGTTTTTAACCAATCTTGTGCATCCAATAAGTCCGTTTGTGTCATTGGATTAACATTTAGGTCATTTTCGTCCTCCCTATGCATATTCTTGTCCAATTAGAGTTTTAGACCAATCTTGTGCATCCTATAGGGGTGTTTGTGTCATTGGATGATCAATTAGGTTATTTTCGTCCTCCCTAGGCTTATTCTTGTCCAATTAGGGTTTTTAACTAATCTTGTGCATCCAATAATTTCATTTGTGTCATTGGATGATCAATTAGGTCATTTTCGTCCTCCCTAGGCATATTCTTGTCCAATTAGGGTTTTTAACCAATCTTGTGCATCCAATAGGTGTGTTTGTGTCATTGGATGATCAATTAGGTCATTTTCGTCCTCCCTAGGCTTATTCTTGTCCAATTAGGGTTTTTAACCAATCTTGTGCATCCAATACGTTCATTTGTGTCATTGGATTAACATTTTGGTCATTTTCGTCCTCCCTAGGCATATTCTTGCTCATTTAGAGTTTTAGACCAATCTTGTGCATCCAATAGGTGTGTTTGTGTCATTGGATGATCAATTAGGTAATTTTCGTCCTCCCAAAGCTTATTCTTGTCCAATTAGGGTTTTTAACTAATCTTGTGCATCCAATAAGTTCATTTGTGTCATTGGATGATCAATTAGGTCATTTTCGTCCTCCCTAGGCATATTCTTGTCCAATTAGGGTTTTTAACCAATCTTGTGCATCCAATAGGTGTGTTTGTGTCATTGGATGATCAATTAGGTCATTTTCGTCCTCCCTAGGCTTATTCTTGTCCAATTAGGGTTTTTAACCAATCTTGTGCATCCAATAGGTGTGTTTGTGTCATTGGATGATCAATTAGGTCATTTTCGTCCTCCCTAGGCCTATTCTTGCCCAATTAGGGTTTTTAACCAATCTTGTGAATCCAATAAGTTTGTTTGTGTCATTGAATTAATATTTAGGTCATTTTCGTCCTCCCTACGCATATTATTGTCCAATTAGGGTTTTTAACCAATCTTCTGCATCCAATAGGTGTGTTTGTGTCATTGGATGATCAATTAGGTCATTTTCGTCCTCCCTAGGCATATTCTTGTCCAATTAGGGTTTTTAACCAATCTTGTGCATCCAATAGGTGTGTTTGTGTCATTGGATGATCAATTAGGTCATTTTCGTCCTCCCTAGGCTTATTCTTGTCCAATTAGGGTTTTTCAACCAATCTTGTGCATCCAATAAGTTTGTTTGTGTCATTGAATTAATATTTTGGTCATTTTCGTCCTCCCTAGGCATATTATTGTCCAATTAGGGTTTTTAACCAATCTTGTGCATCGAATAAGTTCATTTGTGTTATTGGATTAACATTTAGGACATATTCGTCCTCCCTAGGCATATTCTTGTCCAATTAGGGTTTTTAACCAATCTTGTGCATCCAATAGGTGTGTTTGTGTCATTGGATGATCAATTAGGTCATTTTCGTCCTCCCTAGGCATATTCTTATCCAATTAGGGTTTTTAACCAATCTTGTGCATCCAATAGATGTGTTTGTGTCATTGGAAGATCAATTAGGTCATTTTCGTCCTCCCTAGGCTTATTATTGTCCAATTAGGGTTTTTAACCAATCTTGTGCATCCAATAAGTTCGTTAGTGTCATTGGATGATCAATTAGGTCATTTTCGTCCTCCCTAGGCATGTTCTTGTCCAACTAGGGTTTTTAACCAATCTTGTGCATCCAATAGGTGTGTTTTTGTCATTGGATGATCAATTAGGTCATTTTCGTCCTCCCTAGGCATATTATTGTCCAATTAGGGTTTTTAACCAATCTTGTGCATCCAATAAGTTTGTTTGTGTCATTGAATTAATATTTAGGTCATTTTCGTCCTCCCTAGACATATTCTTGTCTAATTAGGGTTTTTAACCAATCTTGTGCATCCAATAGGTGTGTTTGTGTCATTGGATGATAAATTAGATCATTTTCGTCCTCCCTAGGCATATTCTTGTCCAATTAGGGTTTTTAACCAATCTTGTGCATCCAATAGGTGTGTTTGTGTCATTGGATGATCAATTAGGCCATTTTCGTCCTCCCTAGGCTTATTCTTGTCCAATTAGGGTTTTTAAACAATCTTGTGCATCCAATAAATTCATTTAAGTTATTGGATTATCATTTAGGTCATATTCGTCCTCCCTAGGCATATTCTTGTCCAATTAGGGTTTTTAACCAATCTTGTGCATCCAATAGGTGTCTTTGTGTCATTGGATGATCAATTAGGTCATTTTCGTCCTCCCTAGGCATATTCTTGTCCAATTAGGGTTTTTAACCAATCTTGTGCATCCAATAGGTGTGTTTGTGTCAATGGATGATCAATTAGGTCATTTTCGTCCTCCCTAGGCTTATTCTTCTCCAATTAGGGTTTTTAACCAATCTTGTGCATCCAATAAGTTCATTAGTGTCATTGGATGATCAATTAGGTCATTTTCGTCCTCCCTAGGCATGTTCCATTCCAATTAGGGTTTTTAACCAATCTTGTGCATCCAATAGGTGTGTTTGTGTCATTGGATGATCAATTAGGTCATTTTCGTCCTCCCTAGGCTTATTCTTGTCCAATTAGGGTTTTTAACCAATCTTGTGCATCCAATAAGTTTGTTGGTGTCATTGAATTAATATTTAGGTCATTTTCGTCCTCCCTAGGCATATTATTGTCCAATTAGGGTTTTTAACCAATCTTGTGCATCCAATAGGTGTGTTTGTGTCATTGGATGATCAATTAGGTCATTTTCGTCCTCCCTAGGCATATTCTTGTCCAATTAGGGTTTTTAACCAATCTTGTGCATCCAATAGGTGTGTTTGTGTCATTGGATGATCAATTAGGTCATTTTCGTCCTCCCTAGGCTTATTCTTGTCCAATTAGTGTTTTTAACCAATCTTGTGCATCCAATAAGTTCATTAGTGTCATTGGATGATTAATTAGGTCATTTTCGTCCTCCCTAGGCATATTATTGTCCAATTAGGGTTTTTAACCAATCTTGTGCATCCAATAAGTTTGTTTGTGTCATTGAATTAATATTTAGGTCATTTTCGTCCTCCCTAGGCATATTATTGTCCAATTAGGGTTTTTAACCAATCTTGTGCATCCAATAGGTGTGTTTGTGTCATTGGATGATCAATTAGGTCATTTTCGTCCTCCCTAGGCATATTCTTGTCCAATTAGGGTTTTTAACCAATCTTGTGCATCCAATAGGTGTGTTTGTGTCATTGGATGATCAATTAGGTCATTTTCGTCCTCCCTAGGCTTATTCTTGTCCAATTAGGGTTTTTAACCAATCTTGTGCATCCAATAAGTTGAGTTGTGTCATTGGCTTAACATTTAGGTCATTTTCATTCTCCCTAGGCTTATTCTTGTCCAATTAGGTTTTTAACCAATCTTGTGCATCCAATAAGTTCATTTGTGTCATTGGATGATCAATTAGGTCATTTTCGTCCTCCCTAGACATATTCTTGTCCAGGTAGGGTTTTTAACCAATCTTGTGCATCCAATAGGTGTGTTTGTGTCATTGGATGATCAATTAGGTCATTTTCGTCCTCCCTAGGCATATTCTTGTCCAATTAGGGTTTTTAACCAATCTTGTGCATCCAATAGGTGTGTTTGTGTCATTGGATGATCAATTAGGTCATTTTCGTCCTCCTTAGGCATATTCTTGTCCAATTAGGGTTTTTAACGAATCTTGTGCATCCAATAGGTGTGTTTGTGTCATTGGATGATCAATTAGGTCATTTTCGTCCTCCCTAGGCATATTCTTGTCCAATTAGAGTTTTAGACCAATCTTGTGCATCCAATAGGTGTGTTTGTGTCATTGGATGATCAATTAGGTTATTTTCGTCCTCCCTAGGCTTATTCTTGTCCAATTAGTGTTTTTAACTAATCTTGTGCATCCAATAAATTCATTTGTGTTAGTGGATGATCAATTAGGTCATTTTCGTCCTCCCCAGGCATATTCTTGTCCAATTAGGGTTTTTAACCAATCTTGTGCATCCAATAGGTGTGTTTGTGTCATTGGATGATCAATTAGGTCATTTTCGTCCTCCCTAGGCTTATTCTTGTCCAATTAGGGTTTTTAACCAATCTTGTGCATCCAATAAGTTCATTTGTGTCATTGGATTAACATTTAGGTCATTTTCGTCCTCCCTAGACATATTCTTGTCCAATTAGAGTTTTAGACCAATCTTGTGCATCCAATAGGTGTGTTTGTGTCATTGGATTATCAATTAGGTTATTTTGGTCCTCCGTAGGCTTATTCTTGTCCAATTAGGGTTTTTCACTAATCTTGTGCATCCAATAAGTTCATTTGTGTCATTGGATGATCAATTAGGTCATTTTCGTCCTCCCTAGGCTTATTCTTGTCCAATTAGGGTTTTTAACCAATCTTGTGCATCCAATAAGTTGAGTTGTGTCATTGGATGAACATTTAGGTCATTTTCGTTCTCCCTACGCTTATTCTTGTCCAATTAGGGTTTTTAACCAATCTTGTGCATCCAATAGGTGTGTTTGTGTCATTGGATGATCAATTAGGTCATTTTCGTCCTCCCTAGGCATATTCTTGTCCAATTAGGGTTTTTAACCAATCTTGTGCATCCAATAGGTGTTTTTGTGTCATTGGATGATCAATTAAGTCATTTTCGTCCTCCCTAGGCATATTCTTGTCCAATTAGGGTTTTTAACCAATCTTGTGCATCCAATAGGTGTGTTTGTGTCATTGGATGATCAATTAGGTCATTTTCGTCCTCCCTAGGCATATTGTTTTCCAATTAGGGTTTTTAACGAATCTTGTGCATCCAATAGGTGTGTTTGTGTCATTGGATGATCAATTAGGTCATTTTCGTCCTCCCTAGGCATATTCTTGTCCAATTAGGGTTTTTAACCAATCTTGTGCATCCAATAGGTGTGTTTGTGTCATTGGAAGATCAATTAGGTTATTTTCGTCCTCCCTAGGCTTATTCTTGTCCAATTAGGGTTTTTAACCAATCTTGTGCATCCAATAAGTAGAGTTGTGTCATTGGATTAACAATTAGGTCATTTTCGTCCTCCCTAGGCATATTCTTGTCCAATTAGGGTTTTTAACCAATCTTGTGCATCCAATAGGTGTGTTTGTGTCATTGGATGATCAATTAGGTCATTTTCGTCCTCCCTAGGCTTATTCTTGTCCAATTAGGGTTTTTAACTAATCTTGTGCATCCAATAAGTTCATTTATGTTATTGGATGATCAATTAGGTCATTTTCGTCCTCCCTAGGCATATTCTTGTCCAATTAGGGTTTTTAACCAATCTTGTGCATCCAATAGGTGTGTTTGTGTCATTGGATGATCAATTAGGTCATTTTCGTCCTCCCTAGGCTTATTCTTGTCCAATTAGGGTTTTTAACCGATCTTGTGCATCCAATAGGTGTGTTTGTGTCATTGCATGATCAATTAGGTCATTTTCGTCCTCCCTAGGCATATTCTTGTCCAATTAGGGTTTTTAACCAATCTTGTGCATCCAATAGGTGTGTTTGTGTCATTGGATGATCAATTAGGTCATTTTCGTCCTCCCTAGGCTTATTCTTGTCCAATTAGGGTTTTTAACCAATGTTGTGCTTCCAACAGGTGTATTTGTGTCATTGGATGATCAATTAGGTCATTCTCGTCCTCCCTAGGCTTATTAATGTCCAATTAGGGTTTTTAACCAATCTTGTGCATCCAATGAGTTTGTTTGTGTCACTGAATTAATATTTAGATCATTTTCGTCCTCCCTAGGCATATTCTTGTCCAATTAGGGTTCTTAACCAATCTTGTGCATCCAATAGGTGTGTTTGTGTCATTGGATGATCAATTAGGTCATTTTCGTCCTCCCTAGGCATATTCTTGTCCAATTAGGGTTTTTAACCAATCTTGTGCATCCAATAGGTGTGTTTGTGTCATTGGATGATCAATTAGGTCATTTTCGTCCTCCCTAGGCTTATTCTTGTCCAATTAGGGTTTTTAACCAATCTTGTACATCTAATAAGTTCATTTGTGTCATTGGATTAACATTTAGGTCATTTTCGTCCTCCTTAGGCATATTCTTGTCCAATTAGGGTTTTTAACCCATCTTGTGCATCCAATAGGTGTATTTGTGTCATTGGATGATCAATTAGGTCATTTTCGTCCTCCCTAGGCATTTTTTGGTCCAATTAGGGTTTTTAACCAATCTTGTGCATCCAATAGGTGTGTTTGTGTCATTGGATGATCAATTAGGTCATTTTCGTCCTCCCTAGGCATATTCTTGTCCAATTAGGGTTTTTAACCAATCTTGTGCATCCAATAGGTGTGTTTGTGTCATTGGATGATCAATTAGGTCATTTTCGTCCTCCCTAGGCTTATTCTTGTCCAATTAGGGTTTTTAACCAATCTTGTGCATCCAATACGTTCATTTGTGTCATTGGATTAACATTTTGGTCATTTTCGTCCTCCCTAGGCATATTCTTGCTCATTTAGAGTTTTAGACCAATCTTGTGCATCCAATAGGTGTGTTTGTGTCATTGGATGATCAATTAGGTAATTTTCGTCCTCCCAAAGCTTATTCTTGTCCAATTAGGGTTTTTAACTAATCTTGTGCATCCAATAAGTTCATTTGTGTCATTGGATGATCAATTAGGTCATTTTCGTCCTCCCTAGGCATATTCTTGTCCAATTAGGGTTTTTAACCAATCTTGTGCATCCAATAGGTGTGTTTGTGTCATTGGATGATCAATTAGGTCATTTTCGTCCTCCCTAGGCTTATTCTTGTCCAATTAGAGTTTTTAACCAAACTTGTGCATCCAATAAGTTCATTTGTGTCATTGGATTAACATTTAGGTCATATCCGTCCTCCCTAGGTATATTCTTGTCCAATTAGGGTTTTTAACCAATCTTGTGCATCCAATAGGTGTGTTTGTGTCATTGGATGATCAATTAGGTCATTTTCGTTCTCCCTAGGCTTATTCTTGTCCAATTAGGGTTTTTAACCAATCTTATGCATCCAATATGTTCATTTGTGTTATTGGATTAACATTTAGGTCATATTCGTGCTCCCTAGGCATATTCTTGTCCAATTTGGGTTTTTAACCAATCTTGTGCATCCAATAGGTGTGTTTGTGTCATTGGATGATCAATTAGGTCATTTTCGTCCTCCCTAGGCATATTCTTGTCCAATTAGGGTTTTTAACCAATCTTGTGCATCCAATAGGTGTGTTTGTGTCATTGGATGATCAATTAGGTCATTTTCGTCCTCCCTAGGCTTATTCTTGTCCAATTAGGGTTTTTAACCAATCTTGTGCATCCAATAACTTTGTTTGTGTCATTGAATTAATATTTAGGTCATTTTCGTCCTCCCTAGGCATATTCTCTTCCAATTAGGGTTTTAACCAATCTTGTGCATCCAATAGGTGTGTTTGTGTCATTGGATGATCAATTAGGTCATTTTCGTCCTCCCTAGGCATATTCTTATCCAATTAGGGTTTTTAACCAATCTTGTGCATCCAATAGATGTGTTTGTGTCATTGGAAGATCAATTAGGTCATTTTCGTCCTCCCTAGGCTTATTATTGTCCAATTAGGGTTTTTAACCAATCTTGTGCATCCAATAAGTTCATTAGTGTCATTGGATGATCAATTAGGTCATTTTCGTCCTCCCTAGGCATGTTCCATTCCAACTAGGGTTTTTAACCAATCTTGTGCATCCAATAGGTGTGTTTGTGTCATTGGATGATCAATTAGGTCATTTTCGTCCTACCTAGGCATATTATTGTCCAATTAGGGTTTTTAACCAATGTTGTGAATCCAATAAGTTTGTTTGTGTCATTGAATTAATATTTAGGTCATTTTCGTCCTCCCTAGGCATATTATTGTCCAATTAGGGTTTTTAACCAATCTTGTGCATCCAATAGGTGTGTTTGTGTCATTGGAAGATCGATTAGGTCATTTTCGTCCTCCCTAGGCTTATTATTGTCCAATTAGGGTTTTTAACCAATCTTGTGCATCCAATAAGTTCATTAGTGTCATTGGATGATCAATTAGGTCATTTTCGTCCTCCCTAGGCATGTTCTTGTCCAACTAGGGTTTTTAACCAATCTTGTGCATCCAATAGGTGTGTTTGTGTCATTGGATGATCAATTAGGTCATTTTCGTCCTCCCTAGGCATATTATTGTCCAATTAGGGTTTTTAACCAATCTTGTGCATCCAATAAGTTTGTTTGTGTCATTGAATTAATATTTAGGTCATTTTCGTCCTCCCTAGGCATATTATTGTCCAATTAGGGTTTTTAACCAATCTTGTGCATCCAATAAGTTCATTTGTGTTATTGGATTAACATTTAGGTCATATTCGTCCTCCCTAGGCATATTCTTGTCAAATTAGGGTTTTCAACCAATCTTGTGCATCCAATAGGTGTGTTTGTTTCATTGGATGATCAATTAGATCATTTTCGTCCTCCCTAGGCATATTCTTGTCCAATTAGGGTTTTTAACCAATCTTGTGCATCCAATAGGTGTGTTTGTGTCATTGGATGATCAATTAGGTCATTTTTGTCCTCCCTAGGCTTATTCTTGTCCAATTAGGGTTTTTAACCAATCTTGTGCATCCAATAAGTTCATTAGTGTCATTGGATTAACATTTAGGTCATTTTCGTCCTCCCCCGGCTTATTCTTGTCCAATTAGGGTTTTTAACCAATCTTGTGTATCCAATAGGTGTGTTTGTGTCATTTGATGATCAATTAGGTATTTTTCGTCCTCCCTATGCATATTCTTGTCTAATTAGGGTTTTTAACCAATCTTGTGCATCCAATAGGTGTGTTTGTGTCATTGGATGATCAATTAGGTCATTTTCGTCCTCCCTAATCATATTCTTTTCAAATTAGGGTTTTTAACCAATCTTGTGCATCCAATAGGTGTGTTTGTGTCATTGGATCATCAATTAGGTCATTTTTGTCCTCCCTAGGCTTATTCTTGTCCAATTAGGGTTTTTAACCAATTTTGTGCATCCAATAAGTTTGTTTGTGTCATTTAATTAATATTTTTGTCATTTTCGTCTTCCCTAGGCATATTATTGTCCAAGTAAGGTTTTTAACCAATCTTGTGCATCCAATAGGTGTGTTTGTGTCATTGGATGATCAATTAGGTCATTTTCGTCCTCCCTAGGCATATTCTTGTCCAATTAGGGTTTTTAACCAATCTTGTGCATCCAATAGGTGTGTTTGTGTCATTGGATGATTAATTAGGTCATTTTCGTCCTCCCTAGGCTTATTCTTGTCCAATAAGGGTTTTCAACCAATCTTGTGCATCCAATAAGTTGAATTGTTTCATTGGATTAACATTTAGGTCATTTTCGTCCTCCCTAGTCTTATTCTTGTCCAATTAGGGTTTTTAACCAATCTTGTGCATCCAATATGTTCATTTGTGTCATTGGATTAACATTTAGGTCATTTTCGTCCTCCCTAGGCATGTTCTTGTCCAACTAGGGTTTTTAACCAATCTTGTGCATCCAATAGGTGTGTTTGTGTCATTGGATGATCAATTAGGTCATTTTCGTCCTCCCTATGCTTATTCTTGTCCAATTAGGGTTTTTAACCAATCTTGTGCATCCAATAAGCTCATTTGTGTCATTGGATGATCAATTAGGTCATTTTCGTCCTCCCTAGGCATGTTCTTGTCCAACTAGGGTTTTTAACCAATCTTGTGCATCCAATAGGTGTGTTTGTGTCATTGGATGATCAATTAGGTCATTTTCGTCCTCCCTAGGCTTATTCTAGTCCAATTAGGATTTTTAACCAATCTTGTGCATCCAATAAGTTTGTTTGTGTCATTGAATTAATATTTAGGTCATTTTCGTCCTCCCTAGGCATATTCTTGTCCAATTAGGGTTTTTAACCAATCTTGTGCATCCAATAGGTGTGTTTGTTTCATTGGATGATCAATTAGATCATTTTCGTCCTCCCTAGGCTTATTCTTGTCCAATTAGGATTTTTTACCAATCTTGTGCATCCAATAAGTTCATTAGTGTCATTGGATGATCAATTAGGTCATTTTCGTCCTCCCTAGGCATGTTCTTGTCCAACTAGGGTTTTTAACCAATCTTGTGCATCCAATAGGTGTGTTTGTGTCATTGGATGATCAATTAGGTCATTTTCGTCCTCCCTAGGCATATTATTGTCCAATTAGGGTTTTTAACCAATCTTGTGCATCCAATAAGTTTGTTTGTGTCATTAAATTAATATTTAGGTCATTTTCGTCCTCCCTAGGCATATTATTGTCCAATTAGGGTTTTTAACCAATCTTGTGCATTGAATAAGTTCATTTGTGTTATTGGATTAACATTTAGGTCATATTCGTCCTCCCTAGGCATATTCTTGTCCAATTAGGGATTTTAACCAATCTTGTGCATCCAATAGGTGTGTTTGTGTCATTGGATGATCAATTAGGTCATTTTCGTCCTCCCTAGGCATATTCTTGTCCAATTAGGGTTTTTAACCAATCTTGTGCATCCAATAGATGTGTTTGTGTCATTGGAAGATCAATTAGGTCATTTTCGTCCTCCCTAGGCTTATTATTGTCCAATTAGGGTTTTTAACCAATCTTGTGCATCCAATAAGTTCATTAGTGTCATTGGATGATCAATTAGGTCATTTTCGTCCTCCCTAGGCATGTTCCATTCCAACTAGGGTTTTTAACCAATCTTGTGCATCCAATAGGTGTGTTTGTGTCATTGGATGATCAATTAGGTCATTTTCGTCCTACCTAGGCATATTATTGTCCAATTAGGGTTTTTAACCAATGTTGTGAATCCAATAAGTTTGTTTGTGTCATTGAATTAATATTTAGGTCATTTTCGTCCTCCCTAGGCATATTATTGTCCAATTAGGGTTTTTAACCAATCTTGTGCATCCAATAGGTGTGTTTGTGTCATTGGAAGATCGATTAGGTCATTTTCGTCCTCCCTAGGCTTATTATTGTCCAATTAGGGTTTTTAACCAATCTTGTGCATCCAATAAGTTCATTAGTGTCATTGGATGATCAATTAGGTCATTTTCGTCCTCCCTAGGCATGTTCTTGTCCAACTAGGGTTTTTAACCAATCTTGTGCATCCAATAGGTGTGTTTGTGTCATTGGATGATCAATTAGGTCATTTTCGTCCTCCCTAGGCATATTATTGTCCAATTAGGGTTTTTAACCAATCTTGTGCATCCAATAAGTTTGTTTGTGTCATTGAATTAATATTTAGGTCATTTTCGTCCTCCCTAGGCATATTCTTGTCTAATTAGGGTTTTTAACCAATCTTGTGCATCCAATAGGTGTGTTTGTGTCATTGGATGATCAATTAGGTCATTTTCGTCCTCCCTAGGCATATTCTTGTCCAATTAGGGTTTTTAACCAATCTTGTGCATCCAATAGGTGTGTTTGAGTCATTGGATGATCAAGTAGGTCATTTTCGTGCTCCCTAGGCTTATTCTTGTCCAATTAGGGTTTTTAACCAATCTTGTGCATCCAATAACTTTGTTTGTGTCATTGAATTAATATTTAGGTCATTTTCGTCCACCCTAGGCATATTCTTGTCCAATTAGGGTTTTTAACCAATCTTGTGCATCCAATAGGTGTGTTTGTGTCATTGGATGATCAATTAGGTCATTTTCGTCCTCCATAGGCTTATTCTTGTCCAATTAGGGTTTTTAACCGATCTTGTGTATCCAATAGGTGTGTTTGTGTCATTGGATGATCAATTAGGTCATTTTCGTCCTCCCTAGGCATATTCTTGTCCAATTAGGGTTTTTAACCAATCTTGTGCATCCAATAGGTGTGTTTGTGTCATTGGATGATCAATTAGGTCATTTTCGTCCTCCCTAGGCATATTCTTGTCCAATTAGGATTTTTAACCGATCTTGTGCATCCAATAGGTGTGTTTGTGTCATTGGATGATCAATTAGGTCATTTTCGTCCTCCCTAGGCATATTCTTGTCCAATTAGGGTTTTTAACCAATCTTGTGCATCCAATAGGTGTGTTTGTGTCATTGGATGATCAATTAGGTCATTTTCGTCCTCCCTAGGCTTATTCTCTTCCAATTAGGGTTTTTAACCAATCTTGTGCATCCAATAGGTGTGTTTGTGTCATTGGATGATCAATTAGGTCATTTTCGTCCTCCCTAGGCATATTCTTGTCTAATTAGGGTTTTTAACCAATCTTGTGCATCCAATAAGCTTGTCTGTTTCTTTGAATTAATATTTAGGTCATTTTCTTCCTCCCTAGGCATATTCTTGTCCAATTAGGGTTTTTAACCAATCTTGTGCATCCAATAGGTGTGTTTGTGTCATTGGATGATCAATTAGGTCATTTTCGTCCTCCCTAGGCATATTCTTGTCCAATTAGGGTTTTTAACCAATCTTGTGCATCCAATAATTTGAGTTGTGTCATTGGATTAACATTTAGGTCATTTTCGTCCTCCCTAGGCTTATTCTTGTCCAATTAGGGTTTTTAACCAATCTTGTGCATCCAATAAGTTCATTTGTGTCATTGGATTAACATTTAGGTCTTTTTCGTCCTCCCTAGGCATATTCTTGTCCAATTAGAGTTTTAGACCAATCTTGTGCATCCAATAGGTGTGTTTGTGTCATTGGATGATCAATTAGGTTATTTTCGTCCTCCCTAGGCTTATTCTTGTCCAATTAGGGTTTTTAACCAATCTTGTGCATCCAATAGGTGTGTTTGTGTCATTGGATGATCAATTAGGTCATTTTCGTCCTCCATAGGCTTATTCTTGTCCGTTTAGGGTTTTTAACCAATCTTGTGCATCCAATAAGTTGAGTTGTGTCATTGGATTAACATTTAGGTCATTTTCGTCCTCCCTAGGGTTATTCTTGTCCAATTAGGGTTTTTAACCAATCTTGTGCATCCAATAAGTTCATTTGTGTCATTGGATTAACATTTAGGTCATTTTCGTCCTCCCTAGGCATATTCTTGTCCAATTAGAGTTTTAGACCAATCTTGTGCATCCAATAGGTGTGTTTGTGTCATTGGCTTATCAATAAGGTTATTTTCGTCCTCCCTCGGCTTATTCTTGTCCAATTAGGGATTTTAACTAATCTTGTGCATCCAATAAGTTCATTTGTGTCATTGGATGATCAATTAGGTCATTTTCGTCCTCCCTAGGCATATTCTTGTCCAATTAGGGTTTTTAACCAATCTTGTGCATCCAATAGGTGTGTTTGTGTCATTGGATGATCAATTAGGTCATTTTCGTCCTCCCTAGGCATATTCTTGTCCAATTAGGGTTTTTAACCAATCTTGTGCATCCAATAAGTCCGTTTGTGTCATTGGATTAACATTTAGGTCATAATCGTCCTCCCTAGGCATATTCTTGTCCAATTAGGGTTTTTAACCAATCTTGTGCATCCAATAGGTGTGTTTGTGTCATTGGATGATCAATTAGGTCATTTTCGTCCTCCCTAGGCTTATTCTTGTCCAATTAGGGTTTTTAACCAATCTTGTGCATCCAATAAGTTTGTTTGTGTCATTGAATTAATATGTAGGTAATTTTCGTCCTCCCTAGGCATATTCTTGTCCAATTAGGGTTTTTAACCAATCTTGTGCATCCAATAGGTGTGTTTGTGTCATTGGATGATCAATTAGGTCATTTTCGTCCTCCCTAGGCATATTCTTGTCCAATTAGGGTTTTTAACCAATCTTGTGCATCCAATAGGTGTGTTTGTGTCATTGGATGATCAACTAGGTCATTTTCGTCCTCCCTATGCATATTCTTGTCCAATTAGGGTTTTTAACGAATCTTGTGCATCCAATTGGTGTGTTTGTGTCATTGGATGTTCAATTAGGTCATTTTCGTCCTCCCTAGGCTTATTCTTGTCCAATTAGGGTTTTTAACCGATCTTGTGCATCCAATAGGTGTGTTTGTGTCATTGGATGATTAATTAGGTCATTTTCGTCCTCCCTAGGCATATTCTTGTCCAATTAGGGTTTTTAACTAATCTTGTGCATCCAATACGTTCATTTGTGTCATTGGATGATCAATTAGGTCATTTTCGTCCTCCCTGGGCATATTCTTGTCCAATTAGGGTTTTTAACCAATCTTGTGCATCCAATAGGTGTGTTTGTGTCATTGGATGATCAATTAGGTCATTTTCGTCCTCCCTAGGCTTATTCTTGTCCAATTAGGGTTTTTAACCAATCTTGTGCATCCAATAGGTGTGTTTGTGTCATTGGATGATCAATTAGGGGATTTTCGTCCTCCCTAGGCATATTCTTGTCCAATTAGGGTTTTTAACCAATCTTGTGCATCCAATAGGTGTGTTTGTGTCATTGGATGATCAATTAGGTCATTTTCGTCCTCCCTAGGCATATTCTTGTCCAATTAGGGTTTTTAACCAATCTTGTGCATCCAATAGGTGTGTTTGTGTCATTGGATGATCAATTAGGTCATTTTCGTCCTCCCTAGGCATATTCTTGTCCAATTAGGGTTTTTAACCAATCTTGTGCATCCAATAGGTGTGTTTGTGTCATTGGATGATCAATTAGGTTATTTTCTTCCTCCCTATGCATATTCTTGTCCAATTAGGGTTTTTAACTAATCGTGTGCATCCGATAAGTTCATTTGTGTCATTGGATGATCAATTAGGTCATTTTCGTCCTCCCTAGGCATATTCTTGTCCAATTAGGGTTTTTAACCAATCTTGTGCATCCAATAGGTGTGTTTGTGTCATTGGATGATCAATTAGGTCATTTTCGTCCTCCCTAGGCATATTCTTGTCCAATTAGGGTTTTTAACCAATCTTGTGCATCCAATAGGTGTGTTTGTGTCATTGGATGATCAATTAGGTCATTTTCGTCCTCCCTAGGCTTATTCTTGTCCAATTAGGGTTTTCAACCAATCTTGTGCATCCAATAAGTTTGTTTGTGTCATTGAATTAATATTTTGGTCATTTTCGTCCTCCCTAGGCATATTATTGTCCAATTAGGGTTTTTAACCAATCTTGTGCATCGAATAAGTTCATTTGTGTTATTGGATTAACATTTAGGACATATTCGTCCTCCCTAGGCATATTCTTGTCCAATTAGGGTTTTTAACCAATCTTGTGCATCCAATAGGTGTGTTTGTGTCATTGGATGATCAATTAGGTCATTTTCGTCCTCCCTAGGCATATTCTTATCCAATTAGGGTTTTTAACCAATCTTGTGCATCCAATAGATGTGTTTGTGTCATTGGAAGATCAATTAGGTCATTTTCGTCCTCCCTAGGCTTATTATTGTCCAATTAGGGTTTTTAACCAATCTTGTGCATCCAATAAGTTCGTTAGTGTCATTGGATGATCAATTAGGTCATTTTCGTCCTCCCTAGGCATGTTCTTGTCCAACTAGGGTTTTTAACCAATCTTGTGCATCCAATAGGTGTGTTTGTGTCATTGGATGATCAATTAGGTCGTTTTCGTCCTCGCTAGGCTTATTCTTGTCCAATTAGGGTTTTTAATCAATCTTGTGCATCCAATAAGTTTGTTTGTGTCATTGAATTAATATTTAGGTCATTTTCGTCCTCCCTAGGCATATTCTTGTCCAATTAGGGTTTTTAACCAATCTTGTGCATCCAATAGGTGTGTTTGTGTCATTGGATGATCAATTAGGTCATTTTCGTCCTCCCTAGGCTTATTCTTGTCCAATTAGGGTTTTTAACCAATCTTGTGCTTCCAATAGGTGTATTTGTGTCATTGGATGATCAATTAGGTCATTCTCGTCCTCCCTAGGCTTATTAATGTCCAATTAGGGTTTTTAACCAATTTTGTGCATCCAATGAGTTTGTTTGTGTCACTGAATTAATATTTAGATCATTTTCGTCCTCCCTAGGCATATTCTTGTCCAATTAGGGTTCTTAACCAATCTTGTGCATCCAATAGGTGTGTTTGTTTCACTGGATGATCAATTAGGTCATTTTCGTCCTCCCTAGGCATATTCTTGTCCAATTAGGGTTTTTAACCAATCTTGTGCATCCAATAGGTGTGTTTGTGTCATTGGATGATCAATTAGGTCATTTTCGTCCTCCCTAGGCTTATTCTTGTCCAATTAGGGTTTTTAACCAATCTTGTGCTTCCAATAGGTGTATTTGTGTCATTGGATGATCAATTAGGTCATTCTCGTCCTCCCTAGGCTTATTAATGTCCAATTAGGGTTTTTAACCAATCTTGTGCATCCAATGAGTTTGTTTGTGTCACTGAATTAATATTTAGATCATTTTCGTCCTCCCTAGGCATATTCTTGTCCAATTAGGGTTTCTAACCAATCTTGTGCGTCCAATAGGTGTGTTTGTGTCATTGGATGATCAATTAGGTCATTTTCGTCCTCCCTAGGCATATTCTTGTCCAATTAGGGTTTTTAACCAATCTTGTGCATCCAATAGGTGTGTTTGTGTCATTGGATGATCAATTAGGTCATTTTCGTCCTCCCTAGGCTTATTCTTGTCCAATTAGGGTTTTTAACCAATCTTGGGCATCCGATAAGTTTGTTTGTGTCATTGAATTAATATTTAGGTCATTTTCGTCCTCCCTAGGCATATTCTTGTCCAATTAGGGTTTTTAACCAATCTTGTGCATCAAATAGGTGTGTTTGTGTCATTGGATAATCAATTAGGTCATTTTCGTCCTCCCTAGGCTTATTCTTGTCCAATTAGGGTTTTTAACCAATCTTGTTCATCCAATATGTTTGTTTGTGTCATTGGATGATCAATTAGGTCATTTTCGTCCTCCCTAGGCATATTCTTGTCCAATTAGGGTTTTTAACCAATCTTGTGCATCCAATAGGTGTGTTTGTGTCATTGGATGATCAATTAGGTCATTTTCGTCCTCCCTAGGCTTATTCTTGTCCAATTAGGGTTTTTAACCAATCTTGTGCATCTAATAGGTGTGTTTTTGTCATTGGATGATCAATTAGGTCATTTTCGTCCTTCCTAGGCTTATTCTTGTCCAATTAGGGTTTTTAACCAATTTTGTGCATCCGATAAGTTTGTTTGTGTCATTGAATTAATATTTAGGTCATTTTCGTCTTCCCTAGGCATATTCTTGTCCAATTAGGGTTTTTAACCAATCTTGTTCATCCAATATGTTTGTTTGTGTCATTGGATGATCAATTAGGTCATTTTCGTCCTCCCTAGGCATATTCTTGTCCAATTAGGGTTTTTAACCAATCTTGTGCATCCAATAGGTGTGTTTGTGTCATTGGATGATCAATTAGGTCATTTTCGTCCTCCCTAGGCTTATTCTTGTCCAATTAGGGTTTTTAACCAATCTTGTGCATCCAATAAGGTTGTTTGTGTCATTGAATTAATATTTAGGTCATTTTCGTCCTCCCTAGGCATATTCTTGTCCAATTAGGGTTTTTAACCAATCTTGTGCATCCAATAGGTGTGTTTGTGTCATTGGATGATCAATTAGGTCATTTTCGTCCTCCCTAGGCTTATTCTTGTCCAATTAGGGTTTTTAACCAATCTTGTGCATCCAATAGGTGTGTTTATGTCATTGGATGATCAATTAGGTCATTTTCGTCCTCCCTATGCTTATTCTTGTCCAACTAGGGTTTTTAACCAATCTTGTGCATCCAATAAGTTCATTTGTGTCATTGGATGATCAATTAGGTCATTTTCGTCCTCCCTAGGCATATTCTTGTCCAATTAGGGTTTTTAACCAATCTTGTGCATCCAATAGGTGTGTTTGTGTCATTGGATGATCAATTAGGTCATTTTCGTCCTCCCTAGGCATATTCTTGTCCAATTAGGGTTTTTAACCAATCTTGTGCATCCAATAGGTGTGTTTGTGTCATTGGATGATCAATTAGGTTATTTTCTTCCTCCCTATGCATATTCTTGTCCAATTAGGGTTTTTAACTAATCGTGTGCATCCGATAAGTTCATTTGTGTCATTGGATGATCAATTAGGTCATTTTCGTCCTCCCTAGGCATATTCTTGTCCAATTAGGGTTTTTAACCAATCTTGTGCATCCAATAGGTGTGTTTGTGTCATTGGATGATCAATTAGGTCATTTTCGTCCTCCCTAGGCATATTCTTGTCCAATTAGGGTTTTTAACCAATCTTGTGCATCCAATAGGTGTGTTTGTGTCATTGGATGATCAATTAGGTCATTTTCGTCCTCCCTAGGCTTATTCTTGTCCAATTAGGGTTTTTAACCAATCTTGTGCATCCTATAGGTGTGGTTGTGTCATTGGATGATCAATTAGGTCATTTTCGTCCTCCCTATGCTTATTCTTGTCCAACTAGGGTTTTTAACCAATCTTGTGCATCCAATAAGTTTGTTTGTGTCATTGAATTAATATTTAGGTGACTTTCGTCCTCCCTAGGCATATTCTTGTCCAATTAGGGTTTTTAACCAATCTTGTGCATCCAATAGGTGTGTTTGTGTCATTGGATGATCAATTAGGTCATTTTCGTCCTCCCTAGGCATATTCTTGTCCAATTAGGGTTTTTAACCAATCTTGTGCATCCAATAGGTGTGTTTGTGTCATTGGATGATCAATTACGTCATTTTCGTTCTCCCTAGGCATATTCTTGTCCAATTAGGGTTTTTAACCAATCTTGTGCATCCAATAGGTGTGTTTGTGTCATTGGATGATCAATTAGGTCATTTTCGTTCTCCCTAGGCTTATTCTTGTCCAATTAGGGTTTTTAACCAATCTTGTGCATCCAATAAGTTCATTTGTGTTATTGGATTAACATTTAGGTAATATTCGTCCTCCCTAGGCATATTCTTGTCCAATTAGGGTTTTTAACCAATCTTGTGCATCCAATAGGTGTGTTTGTGTCATTGGATGATCAATTAGGTCATTTTCGTCCTCCCTAGGCATATTCTTGTCCAATTAGGGTTTTTAACCAATCTTGTGCATCCAATAGGTGTGTTTGTGTCATTGGATGATCAATTAGGTCATTTTCGTCCTCCCTAGGCTTATTCTTGTCCAATTAGGGTTTTTAACCAATCTTGTGCATCCAATAAGTTCATTTGTGTCATTGGATGATCAATTAGGTCATTTTCGTCCTCCCTAGGCATATTCTTGTCCAATTAGGGTTTTTACCCAATCTTGTGCATCCAATAGGTGTGTTTGTGTCATTGGATGATCAATTAGGTCATTTTCGTCCTCCCTAGGCATATTCTTATCCAATTAGGGTTTTTAACCAATCTTGTGCATCCAATAGGTGTGTTTGTGTCATTGGAAGATCAATTAGGTCATTTTCGTCCTCCCTAGGCTTATTATTGTCCAATTAGGGTTTTTAACCAATCTTGTGCATCCAATAAGTTCGTTAGTGTCATTGGATGATCAATTAGGTCATTTTCGTCCTCCCTAGGCATGTTCTTGTCCAACTAGGGTTTTTAACCAATCTTGTGCATCCAATAGGTGTGTTTGTGTCATTGGATGATCAATTAGGTCATTTTCGTCCTCCCTAGGCATATTATTGTCCAATTAGGGTTTTTAACCAATCTTGTGCATCCAATAAGTTTGTTTGTGTCATTGAATTAATATTTAGGTCATTTTCGTCCTCCCTAGGCATATTATTGTCCAATTAGGGTTTTTAACCAATCTTGTGCATCGAATAAGTTCATTTGTGTTATTGGATTAACATTTAGGACATATTCGTCCCCCCTAGGCATATTCTTGTCCAATTAGGGTTTTTAACCAATCTTGTGTATCCAATAGGTGTGTTTGTGTCATTGGATGATCAATTAGGTCATTTTCGTCCTCCCTAGGCATATTCTTATCCAATTAGGGTTTTTAACCAATCTTGTGCATCCAATAGATGTGTTTGTGTCATTGGAAGATCAATTAGGTCATTTTCGTCCTCCCTAGGCTTATTATTGTCCAATTAGGGTTTTTAACCAATCTTGTGCATCCAATAAGTTCATTAGTGTCATTGGATGATCAATTAGGTCATTTTCGTCCTCCCTAGGCATGTTCCATTCCAACTAGGGTTTTTAACCAATCTTGTGCATCCAATAGGTGTGTTTGTGTCATTGGATGATCAATTAGGTCATTTTCGTCCTACCTAGGCATATTATTGTCCAATTAGGGTTTTTAACCAATCTTGTGAATCCAATAAGTTTGTTTGTGTCATTGAATTAATATTTAGGTCATTTTCGTCCTCCCTAGGCATATTATTGTCCAATTAGGGTTTTTAACCAATCTTGTGCATCCAATAAGTTCATTAGTGTCATTGGATAATCAATTAGGTCATTTTCGTCCTCCCTAGGCATATTATTGTCCAATTAGGGTTTTTAACCAATCTTGTGATCCAATAAGTTCATTTGTGTCATTGGATTAACATTTAGGTCATTTTCGTCCTCCCCCGGCATATTCTTGTCCAATTAGGGTTTTTAACCAATCTTGTGCATCCAATAGGTGTGTTTGTGTTATTGGATGATCAATTAGGTCATTTTCGTCCTCCCTAGGCTTATTCTTGTCCAATTAGGGTTTTTAACCAATCTTGTGCATCCAATAAGTTCATTAGTGTCATTGGATGATCAAATAGGTCATTTTCGTCCTCCCTAGGCATATTATTGTCCAATTAGGGTTTTTAACCAATCTTGTGCATCCAATAAGTTTGTTTGTGTCATTGAATTAATATTTAGGTCATTTTCGTCCTCCCTAGGCTTATTATTGGTCAATTATGGTTTTTAACCAATCTTGTGCATCCAATAGGTGTGTTTGTGTCATTGGATGATCAATTAGGACATTTTTGTCCTCCCTAGGCATATTCTTGTGCAATTAGGGTTTTTAACCAATCTTGTGCATCCAATAGGTGTGTTTGTGTCATTGGATGATCAATTAGGTCATTTTCGTCCTCCCTAGGCTTATTCTTGTCCAATTAGGGTTTTTAATCAATCTTGTGCATCCAATAAGTTCATTTGTGTCATTGGATTAACATTTAGGTCATTTTCGTCCTCCCTTTGCATATTCTTGAACAATTAGGGTTTTTAACCAATCTTGTGCTTCCAATAGGTGTGTTTGTGTCATTGAATGATCAATTAGGTCATTTTCGTCCTCCCTAGGCTTATTCTTGTCCAATTAGGGTTTTTAACCAATCTTGTGCATCCAATAAGTTCATTTGTGTCATTGGATGATCAATTAGGTCATTTTCGTCCTCCCTAGGTATATTCTTGTCCAACTAGGGTTTTTAACCAATCTTGTGCATCCAATAGATGTGTTTGTGTCTTCGGATTATCAATTAGGTCATTTTCGTCCTCCCTAGGCTTATTCTTGTCCAATTAGGGTTTTTAACCAATCTTGTGCATCCAATAGGTGTGTTTGTGTCATTGGATGATCAATTAGGTCATTTTCGTCCTCCCTAGGCTTATTCTTGTCCAATTAGGGTTTTTAACCAATCTTGTGCATCCAATAGGTGTGTTTGTGTCATTGGATAATCAATTAGGTCATTTTCGTCCTATTTAGGCTTATTCTTTTCCAATTAGGGTTTTTAACCAATCTTGTGCACCAATAAGTTTGTTTATGTCATTGAATTAATATTTAGGTCATTTTCGTCCTCCCTAGGCATATTCTGGTCCAATTAGGGTTTTTAACCAATCTTGTGCATCCAATAGGTGAGTTTGTGTCATTGGATGTTCAATTAGGTCATTTTCGTCCTCCCTAGGCTTATTCTTGTCCAATTAGGGTTTTTAACCAATCTTGTGCATCCAATAGGTGTGTTTGTGTCAATTGATGATCAGTTAGGTCATTTTCGTCCTCCCTAGGCATATTCTTGTCCAATTAGGGTTTTTAACCAATCTTGTGCATCCAATAGGTGTGTTTGTGTCATTGGATGATCAATTAGGTCATTTTCGTCCTCCCTAGGCTTATTCTTGTCCAATTAGGGTTTCTAGCCAATCTTGTGCATCCAATAAGTTCATTTGTGTTATTGGATGATCAATTAGGTCATTTTGGTCCTCCCTATGCATATTCTTGTCCAACTAGGGTTTTTAACCAATCTTGTGCATCCAATAGGTGTGTTTGTGTCATTGGATGATCAATTAGGTCATTTTCGTCCTCCCTAGGCTTATTCTTGTCCAATTAGGGTTTTTAACCAATCTTGTGCATCCAATAAGTTCATTTGTGTCATTGGATGATCAAGTAGGTCATTTTCGTCCTCCCTAGGTATATTCTTGTCCAACAAGGGTTTTTAACCAATCTTGTGCATCCAATAGATGTGTTTGTGTCTTTGGATTATCAATTAGGTCATTTTCGTCCTCCCTAGGCTTATTCTTGTCCAATTAGGGTTTTTAACCAATCTTGTGCATCCAATAGGTGTGTTTGTGTCATTGGATGATCAATTAGGTCATTTTCGTCCTCCCTAGGCTTATTCTTGTCCAATTAGGCTTTTTACGCAATCTTGTGCATCCAACAAGTTTGTTTATGTCATTGAAACAATATTTAGGTCATTTTCGTCCTCCCTAGGCATATTCTTGTCCAATTAGGGTTTTTAACCAATCTTGTGCATCCAATAGGTGTGTTTGTGTCATTGGATGATCAATTAGGTCATTTTCGTCCTCCCTAGGCTTATTCTTGTCCAATTATGGTATTTAACCAATCTTGTGCATCCAATAGGTGTGTTTGTGTCATTGGATGATCAATTAGGTCATTTTCGTCCTCCCTAGGCATATTCTTGTCCAATTAGGGTTTTTAACCAATCTTGTGCATCCAATAGGTGTGTTTGTGTCATTGGATGATCAATTAGGTCATTTTCGTCCTCCCTAGGCTTATTCTTGTCCAATTAGGGTTTTTAACCAATCTTGTGCATCCAATAAGTTGAGTTGTGTCATTGGCTTAACATTTAGGTCATTTTCATTCTCCCTAGGCTTATTCTTGTCCAATTAGGTTTTTAACCAATCTTGTGCATCCAATAAGTTCATTTGTGTCATTGGATGATCAATTAGGTCATTTTCGTCCTCCCTAGACATATTCTTGTCCAGGTAGGGTTTTTAACCAATCTTGTGCATCCAATAGGTGTGTTTGTGTCATTGGATGATCAATTAGGTCATTTTCGTCCTCCCTAGGCATATTCTTGTCCAATTAGGGTTTTTAACCAATCTTGTGCATCCAATAGGTGTGTTTGTGTCATTGGATGATCAATTAGGTCATTTTCGTCCTCCTTAGGCATATTCTTGTCCAATTAGGGTTTTTAACGAATCTTGTGCATCCAATAGGTGTGTTTGTGTCATTGGATGATCAATTAGGTCATTTTCGTCCTGCCTAGGCTTATTCTTGTCCAATTAGGGTTTTTAACCAATCTTGTGCATCCAATAGGTGTGTTTCTGTCATTGGACGATCAATTAGGTCATTTTCGTCCTCCCTAGGCATATTCTTGTCCAATTAGGGTTTTTAACCAATCTTGTGCATCCAATAGGTGTGTTTGTGTCATTGGATGATCAATTAGGTCATTTTCGTCCTCCCTAGGCTTATTCTTGTCCAATTAGGGTTTTTAATCAATCTTGTGCATCCAATAAGTTCATTTGTGTCATTGGATTAACATTTAGGTCATTTTCGTCCTCCCTTTGCATATTCTTGAACAATTAGGGTTTTTAACCAATCTTGTGCTTCCAATAGGTGTGTTTGTGTCATTGAATGATCAATTAGGTCATTTTCGTCCTCCCTAGGCTTATTCTTGTCCAATTAGGGTTTTTAACCAATCTTGTGCATCCAATAAGTTCATTTGTGTCATTGGATGATCAATTAGGTCATTTTCGTCCTCCCTAGGTATATTCTTGTCCAACTAGGGTTTTTAACCAATCTTGTGCATCCAATAGATGTGTTTGTGTCTTTGGATGATCAATTAGGTCATTTTCGTCCTCCCTAGGCTTATTCTTGTCCAATTAGGGTTTTTAACCAATCTTGTGCATCCAATAAGTTCATTTCTGTCATTGGATTAACATTTAGGTCATTTTCGTCCTCCCTAGGCATATTCTTGTCCAATTAGGGTTTTTAACCAATCTTGTGCATCCAATAGGTGTGTTTGTGTCATTGGATGATCAATTAGGTCATTTTCGTCCTCCCTAGGCTTATTCTTGTCCAATTAGGGTTTTTAACCAATCTTGTGCATCCAATAAGTTCATTTGTGTCATTGGATGATCAATTAGGTCATTTTCGTCCTCCCTAGGCATACTCTTGTCCAACTAGGGTTTTTAACCAATTTTGTGCATCCAATAGGTGTGTTTGTGTCTTTGGATGATCAATTAGGTCATTTTCGTCCTCCCTAGGCTTATTCTTGTCCAATTAGGGTTTTTAACCAATCTTGTGCATCCAATAGGTGTGTTTGTGTCATTGGATAATCAATTAGGTCATTTTCGTCCTCCTTAGGCTTATTCTTGTCCAATTAGGGTTTTTAACCAATCTTGTGCACCAATAAGTTTGTTTATGTCATTGAATTAATATTTAGGTCATTTTTGTCCTCCCTAGGCATATTCTGGTCCAATTAGGGTTTTTAACCAATCTTGTGCATCCAATAGGTGTGTTTGTGTCATTGGATGATCAATTAGGTCATTTTCATCCTCCCTAGGCATATTCTTGTCCAATTAGGGTTTTTAACCAATCTTGTGCATCCAATAAGGTCATTTGTGTCATTGGATGACCAATTAGTTCATTTTATTCCTCCCTAGGCATATTCTTGTCCAATTAGGGTTTTTAACCAATCTTGTGCATCCAATAGGTGTGTTTGTGTCATTGGATGATCAATTAGGTCATTTTCGTCCTCCCTAGGCTTATTCTTGTCCAATTAGGGTTTTTAACCAATCTTGTGCATCCAATAGGTGTTTTTGTGTCGTTGGATGATCAATTAGGTCATTTTCGTCCTCCCTAGGCATATTCTTGTCCAATTAGGGTTTTTAACCAATCTTGTGCATCCAATAGGTGTGTTTGTGTCATTGGATGATCAATTAGGTCATTTTCGTCCTCCCTAGGCTTATTCTTGTCCAATTAGGGTTTTTAACCAATCTTGTGCATCCAATAAGTTTGTTTGTGTCATTGAATTAATGATTAGGTCATTTTCGTCCTCCCTAGGCATATTCTTGTCCAATTAGGGTTTTTAACCAATCTTGTGCATCCAATAAGTTCATTTGTGTCATTGGATTAACATTTATGTCATTTTCGTCCTCCCTAGGCATATTCTTGTCCAATTAGGGTTTTTAACCAATCTTGTGCATCCAATAGGTGGGTTTGTTTCATTGGATGATCAATTAAGTTATTTTCATCCTCCCTAGGCTTATTCTTGTCCAATTAGGGTTTTTAACCAATCTTGTGCATCCAATAGGTGTGTTTGTGTCATTGGATGATCAATTAGGTCATTTTCGTCCTCCCTAGGCTTATTCTTGTCCAATTAGGGTTTTTAACCAATCTTGAGCTTCCAATAAGTTGAGTTGGGTCATTGGATTAACATTTAGGTCATTTTCGTCCTCCCTAGGCATATTCTTGTCCAATTAGGGTTTTTAACCAATCTTGTGCATCCAATAGGTGTGTTTGTGTCATTGGATGATCAATTAGGTCATTTTCGTCCTCCCTAGGCTTATTCTTGTCCAATTAGGGTTTTTAACCAATCTTGTGCATCCAATAGGTGTGTTTGTGTCATTGGATGATCAATTAGGTCGTTTTTGTCGTCCCTAGGCTTATTCTTGTCCAATTAGGGTTTTTAACCAATCTTGTGCATCCAATAGGTGTGTTTGTGTCGTTGGATGATCAATTAGGTCATTTTCGTCCTACCTAGACTTATTCTTGTCAAATTAGGGTTTTTAATCAATCTTGTGCATCCAATAACTTTGTTTGTGTCATTGAATTAGTATTTAGGTCATTTTTGTCCTCCCTAGGCATATTCTTTTCCAATTAGGGTTTTTAACCAATCTTGTGCATCCAATAGGTGTGTTTGTGTCATTGGATGATCAATAAGGTCATTTTCGTCCTACCTAGACTTATTCTTGTCAAATTAGGGTTTTTAATCAATCTTGTGCATCCAATAACTTTGTTTGTGTCATTGAATTAATATTTAGGTCATTTTCGTCCTCCCTAGGCATATTCTTGTCAAATTAGGGTTTCTAACCAATCTTGTGCATCCAATAGGTGTGTTTGTGTCATTGGATGATCAATTAGGTATTTTTCGTCCTTCCTAGGCTTACTCTTGTCCAATTAGGGTTTTTAACCAATGTTGTGCATCCAATAAGTTCATTTGTGTCATTGGAATAACATTTAGGTCATTTTCGTCCTCCCTAGGCATATTCTTGTCCAATTAGGGTTTTTAACCAATCTTGTGCATCCAATAGGTGTGTTTGTGTCATTGGATGATCAATTAGGTCATTTTCGTCCTCCCTAGGCTTATTCTTGTCCAATTAGGGTTTTTAACTGATCTTGTGCATCCAATAGGTGGGTTTGTGTCATTGGATGATCAATTAGGTCATTTTCGTCCTCCCTAGGCATATTCTTGTCCAATTAGGGTTTTTAACCAATCTTGTGCATCCAATAGGTGTGTTTGTGTCATTGGATGATCAATTAGGTCATTTTCGTCCTCCCTAGGCTTATTCTTGTCCAATTAGGGTTTTTAACCAATCTTGTACATCTAATAAGTTCATTTGTGTCATTGGATTAACATTTAGGTCATTTTCGTCCTCCTTAGGCATATTCTTGTCCAATTAGGGTTTTTAACCCATCTTGTGCATCCAATAGGTGTATTTGTGTCATTGGATGATCAATTAGGTCATTTTCGTCCTCCCTAGGCATTTTTTGGTCCAATTAGGGTTTTTAACCAATCTTGTGCATCCAATAGGTGTGTTTGTGTCATTGGATGATCAATTAGGTCATTTTCGTCCTCCCTAGGCATATTCTTGTCCAATTAGGGTTTTTAACCAATCTTGTGCATCCAATAGGTGTGTTTGTGTCATTGGATGATCAATTAGGTCATTTTCGTCCTCCCTAGGCTTATTCTTGTCCAATTAGGGTTTTTAACCAATCTTGTGCATCCAATAAGTTCATTAGTGTCATTGGATGATCAATTAGGTCATTTTCGTCCTCCCTAGGCATATTATTATCCAATTAGGGTTTTTAACCAATCTTGTGCATCCAATAAGTTTGTTTGTGTCATTGAATTAATATTTAGGTCATTTTCGTCCTCCCTAGGCATATTCTTGTCCAATTAGGGTTTTTAACCAATCTTGTGCATCCAATAGGTGTGTTTGTGTCATTGGATGATCAATTAGGTCATTTTCGTCCTCCCTAGGCATATTCTTGTCCAATTAGGGTTTTTAACCAATCTTGTGCATCCAATAGGTGTTTTTGTGTCATTGGATGATCAATTAGGTCATTTTCGTTCTCCCTAGGCTTATTCTTGTCCAATTAGGGTTTTTAACCAATCTTGTGCATCCAATAAGTTCATTTGTGTTATTGGATTAACATTTAGATCATATTCGTCCTCCCTAGGCATATTCTTCTCCAATTAGGGTTTTTAACCAATCTTGTGCATCCAATAGGAGTGTTTGTGTCATTGGATGATCATTTAGGTCATTTTCATCCTCCCTAGGCATATTCTTGTCCAATTAGGGTTTTTAACCAATCTTGTGCATCCAATAGGTGTGTTTGTGTCATTGGATGATCAATTAGGTCATTTTCGTCCTCCCTAGGCTTATTCTTGTCCAATTAGGGTTTTTAACCAATCTTGTGCATCCAATAGGTGTGTTTGTTTCATTGGATGATCAATTAGGTCTTTTTCGTCCTCCCTAGGCTTATTCTTGTCCAATTAGGGGTTTTAACCAATCTTGTGCATCCAATAACTTTGTTTGTGTCATTGAATTAATATTTAGGTCATTTTCGTCCTCCCTAAGCATATTCTTGTCCAATTAGGGTTTTTAACCAATCTTGTGCATCCAACAGGTGTGTTTGTGTCATTGGATGATCAATTAGGTCATTTTCGTCCTCCCTAGGCTTATTCTTGTCCAATTAGGGTTTTTAACCAATCTTGTGCATCCAATAAGTTTATTTGTGTCATTGGATGATCAATTAGGTCATTTTCGTCCTCCCTATGCATATTCTTGTCCAACTAGGGTTTTAAACCAATCTTGGGCATCCAATAGGTGTGTTTGTGTCATTGGATGATCAATTAGGTCATTTTCGTCCTCCCTAGGCTTATTCTTGTCCAATTAGGGTTTTTAACCAATCTTGTGCATCCAATAGGTGTGTTTGTGTCATTGGATGATCAATTAGGTCATTTTCGTCCTCCCTAGGCTTATTCTTGTCCAATTAGGGTTTTTAACCAATCTTGTGCATCCAATAGGTGTGTTTGTGTCATTGGATGATCAATTAGGGGATTTTCGTCCTCCCTAGGCATATTCTTGTCCAATTAGGGTTTTTAACCAATCTTGTGCATCCAATAGGTGTGTTTGTGTCATTGGATGATCAATTAGGCCATTTTGGTCCTCCCTAGGCATATTCTTGTCCAATTAGGGTTTTTAACCAATCTTGTGCATCCAATAGGTGTGTTTGTGTCATTGGATGATCAATTAGGTCATTTTCGTCCTCCCTAGGCATATTCTTGTCCAATTAGGGTTTTTAACCAATCTTGTGCATCCAATAGGTGTGTTTGTGTCATTGGATGATCAATTAGGTCATTTTCATCCTCCCTAGGCATATTCTTGTCCAATTAGGGTTTTTAACCAATCTTGTGCATCCAATAGGTTTGTTTGTGTCATTGGATGATCAATTAGGTCATTTTCGTCCTCCCTAGGCTTATTCTTGTCCAATTAGGGTTTTTAACCAATCTTGTGTATCCAATAGGTGTGTTTGTGTCATTGGATGATCAATTAGGTCATTTTCGCCCTCCCTAGGCTAATTCTTGTCCAATTAGGGTTTTTAACCAATCTTGTGCATCCAATAGGTGTGTTTGTGTCATTGGATGATCAATTAGGTCATTTTCGTCCTCCCTAGGCATATTCTTGTCCAATTAGGGTTTTTAACCAATCTTGTGCATCCAATAGGTGTGTTTGTGGCAATGGTTGATCAATTAGGTCATTTTCGTCCTCCCTAGGCTTATTCTTGTCCAATTAGGGTTTTTAACCAATCTTGTGCATCCAATAGGTGTGTTTGTGTCATTGGATGATCAATTAGGTCATTTTTGTCCTCCCTAGGCTTATTCTTGTCCAATTAGGGTTTTTAACCAATCTTGTGCATCCAATAAGTTCATTTGTGTCATTGGATTAACATTTAGGTCATTTTCGTCCTCCCCCGGCATATTCTTGTCCAATTAGGGTTTTTAACCAATCTTGTGTATCCAATAGGTGTGTTTGTGTCATTGGATGATCAATTAGGTCATTTTCTTCCTCCCTAGGCATATTCTTGTCTAATTAGGGTTTTTAACCAATCTTGTGCATCCAATAGGTGTGTTTGTGTCATTGGATGATCTATTAGGTCATTTTCGTCCTCCCTAGGCATATTCTTGTCAAATTAGGGTTTTTAGCCAATCTTGTGCATCCAATAGGTGTGTTTGTGTCATTGGATGATCAATTAGGTCATTTTTTTCCTCCCTAGGCTTATTCTTGTCCAATTAGGGTTTTTAACCAATCTTGTGCATCCAATAATTTTGTTTGTGTCATTGAATTAATATTTTTGTCATTTTCGTCTTCCCTAGGCATATTACTGTCCAAGTAAGGTTTTTAACCAATCTTGTGCATCCAATAGGTGTGTTTGTGTCATTGGATGATCAATTAGGTCATTTTCGTCCTCCCTAGGCTTATTCTTGTCCAATTAGGGTTTTTAACCAATCTTGTGCATCCAATAAGTTCATTAGTGTCATTGGATGATCAAATAGGTCATTTTCGTCCTCCCTAGGCATATTATTGTCCAATTAGGGTTTTTAACCAATCTTGTGCATCCAATAAGTTTGTTTGTGTCATTGAATTAATATTTAGGTCATTTTCGTCCTCCCTAGGCATATTATTGTCCAATTAGGGTTTTTAACCAATCTTGTGCATCCAATAAGTTCATTTGTGTTATTGGATTAACATTTAGGTCATATTCGACCTCCGTAGGCATATTCTTGTCCAATTAGGGTTTTTAACAAATCTTGTGCATCCAATAGGTGTGTTTGTGTCATTGGATGATCAATTAGGTCATTTTCGTCCTCCCTAGGCATATTCTTGTCCAATTACGGTTTTTAACCAATATTGTGCATCCAATAGGTGTGTTTGTGTCATTGGAAGATCAATTAGGTCATTTTCGTCCTCCCTAGGCTTATTATTGTCCAATTAGGGTTTTTAACCAATCTTGTGCATCCAATAAGTTTGTTTGTGTCATTGAATTAATATTTAGGTCATTTTCGTCCTCCCTAGGCATATTATTGTCCAATTAGGGTTTTTAACCAATCTTGTGCATCCAATAGGTGTGTTTGTGTCATTGGATGATCAATTAGGACATTTTTGTCCTCCCTAGGCATATTCTTGTCCAATTAGGGTTTTTAACCAATCTTGTGCATCTAATAGGTGTGTTTGTGTCATTGGATGATCAATTAGGTCATTTTCGTCCTCCCTAGGCTTATTCTTGTCCAATTAGGCTTTTTAACCAATCGTGTGCATCCAATAGGTGTGTTTGTGTCATTGGATGATCAATTAGGTCATTTTTGTCCTCCCTAGGCTTATTCATGTCCAATTAGGGTTTTTAACCAATCTTGTGCATCCAATAAGTTCATTAGTGTCATTGGATTAACATTTAGGTCATTTTCGTCCTCCCCCGGCTTATTCTTGTCCAATTAGGGTTTTTAACCAATCTTGTGTATCCAATAGGTGTGTTTGTGTCATTGGATGATCAATTAGGTATTTTTCGTCCTCCCTAGGCATATTCTTGTCTAATTAGGGTTTTTAACCAATCTTGTGCATCCAATAGGTGTGTTTGTGTCATTGGATGATCAATTAGGTCATTTTCGTCCTCCCTAGGCATATTCTTTTCAAATTAGGGTTTTTAACCAATCTTGTGCATCCAATAGGTGTGTTTGTGTCATTGGATGATCAATTAGGTCATTTTCGTCCTCCCTAGGCTTATTATTGTCCAATTAGGGTTTTTAACCAATCTTGTGCATCCAATAAGTTCATTAGTGTCATTGGATGATCAATTAGGTCATTTTTGTCCTCCCTAGGCTTATTCTTGTCCAATTAGGGTTTTTAACCAATCTTGTGCATCCAATAAGTTTGTTTGTGTCATTGAATTAATATTTTTGTCATTTTCGTCTTCCCTAGGCATATTATTGTCCAAGTAAGGTTTTTAACCAATCTTGTGCATCCAATAGGTGTGTTTGTGTCATTGGATGATCAATTAGGTCATTTTCGTCCTCCCTAGGCACATTCTTGTCCAATTAGGGTTTTTAACCAATCTTGTGCATCCAATAGGTGTGTTTGTGTCATTGGATGATCAATTAGGTCATTTTCGTCCTCACTAGGCTTATTCTTGTCCAATTAGGGTTTTTAACCAATCTTGTGCATCCAATAAGTTCATTAGTGTCATTGGATGATCAATTAGGTCATTTTCGTCCTCCCTAGGCATATTATTGTCCAATTAGTGTTTTTAACCAATCTTGTGCATCCAATAAGTTTGTTTGTGTCATTGAATTAATATTTTGGTCATTTTCGTCCTCCCTAGGCATATTATTGTCCAATTAGGGTTTTTAACCAATCTTGTGCATCGAATAAGTTCATTTGTGTTATTGGATTAACATTTAGGACATATTCGTCCTCCCTAGGCATATTCTTGTCCAATTAGGGTTTTTAACCAATCTTGTGCATCCAATAGGTGTGTTTGTGTCATTGGATGATCAATTAGGTCATTTTCGTCCTCCCTAGGCATATTCTTGTCCAATTAGGGTTTTTAACCAATCTTGTGCATCCAATAGGTGTGTTTGTTTCATTGATTGATCAATTAGGACATTTTCGTCCTCCCTAGGCATATTCTTGTCCATTTAGGGTTTTTAACGAATCTTGTGCATCCAATTGGTGTGTTTGTGACATTGGATGATCAATTAGGTCATTTTCGTCCTCCCTAGGCTTATTCTTGTCCAATTAGGGTTTTTAACCAATCTTGTTCATCCAATAAGTTGAGTTGTGTCATTGGATTAACATTTAGGTGATTTTCGTCCTCCCTAGGCTTATTCTTGTCCAATTATGGTTTTTAACCAATCTTGTGCATCCAATAGGTGTGCTTGTGTCATTGGATGATCAATTAGGTTATTTTCGTCCTCCCTAGGCTTATTCTTGTCCAATTAGGGTTTTTAACTAATCTTGTGCATCCAATTGGTGTGTTTGTGTCATTGGATGATCAATTAGGTCATTTTCGTCCTCCCTAGGCATATTCTTGTCCAATTAGGGTTTTTAACCAATCTTGTGCATCCAATAGGTGTGTTTGTGTCATTTGATGATCAATTAGGTCATTTTCTTCCTCCCTAGGCTTATTCTTGTCCAATTAGGATTTTTAACCAATCTTGTGCATCCAATAAGTTTGTTTGTTTCATTGAATTAACATTTAGGTCATTTTCGCCCTCCCTAGGCATATTCTTGTCCAATTAGGGTTTTTAACCAATCTTGTGCATCCAATAACTTTGTTTGTGTCATTGAATTAATATTTAGGTCATTTTCGTCCTCCCTAGGCATATTCTTGTCCAATTAGGGTTTTTAACCAATCTTGTGCATCCAATAGGTGTGTTTGTGTCATTGGATGATCAATTAGGTCATTTTCGTCCTCCCTAGGCTTATTCTTGTCCAATTAGGGTTTTTAACCAATCTTGTTCATCCAATAGGTGTGTTTGTGTCAATGGATGATCAATTAGGTCGTTTTCGTCGTCCCTAGGCTTATTCATGTCCAATTAGGGTTTTTAACCAATCTTGTGCATCCAATAGGTGTGTTTGTGTCATTGGATGATCAATTAGGTCATTTTCGTCCTACCTAGACTTATTCTTGTCAAATTAGGGTTTTTAATCAATCTTGTGCATCCAATAACTTTGTTTGTGTCATTGAATTAATATTTAGGTCATTTTCGTCCTCCCTAGGCATATTCTTGTCCAATTAGGGTTTTTAACCAATCTTGTGCATCCAATAGGTGTGTTTGTGTCATTGGATGATCAATTAGGTCATTTTCGTCCTCCCTAGGCTTATTCTTGTCCAATTAGGGTTTTTAACCAATCTTGTGCATCCAATAAGTTTAGTTGTGTCATTGGATGATCAATTAGGTCATTTTCGTCCTCCCTAGGCATATTCTTGTCCAATTAGGGTTTTTAACCAATCTTGTGCATCCAATAGGTGTGTTTGTGTCATTGGATGATCAATTAGGTCATTTTCGTCCTCCCTAGGCTTATTCTTGTCCTATTACGGTTTTTAACCAATCTTGTGCATCCAATAGGTGTGTTTGTGTCATTGGATGATCAATTAGGTTATTTTCGTCCTCCCTAGGCTTATTCTTGTCCAATTAGGGTTTTTAACTAATCTTGTGCATCCAATAAGATCATTTGTGTCATTGGATGATCAATTAGGTCATTTTCGTCCTCCCTAGGCATATTCTTGTCCAATTAGGGTTTTTAACCAATCTTGTGCATCCAATAGGTGTGTTTGTCTCATTGGATGATCAACTAGGTCATTTTCGTCCTCCCTAGGCTTATTCTTGTCAATTAGGGTTTTTAACCAATCTTGTGCATCCAATAGGTGTGTTTGTGTCATTGGATGATCAATTAGGTCATTTACTTCCTCCCTATGCTTATTCTTGTCCAATTAGGGTTTTTAACCAATCTTGTGCATCCAATAACTTTGTTTGTGTAATTGAATTAATATTTAGGTCATTTTCGTCCTCGCTATGCATATTCTTGTCCAATTAGGGTTTTTAACCAATCTTGTGCATCCAATAGGTGTGTATGTGTCATTGGATGATCAATTAGGTCATTTTCGTCCTCCCTAGGCATATTCTTGTCCAATTAGGGTTTTTAACCAATCTTGTGCATCCAATAGGTGTGTTTGTGTCATTGGATGATCAATTAGGTCATTTTCGTCCTCCCTAGGCATATTCTTGTCCAATTAGGGTTTTTAACCAATCTTGTGCATCCAATAAGTTGAGTTGTGTCATTGGATTAACATTTAGGTCATTTTCGTCCTCCCTAGGCTTATTCTTGTCAAATTAGGGTTTTTAACCAATCTTGTGCATCCAATAAGTTCATTTGTGTCATTGGATTAACATTTAGGTCATTTTCGTCCTCCCTAGGCATATTCTTGTCCAAATAGGGTTTTTAACCAATCTTGTGCATCCAATAGGTGTTTTTGTGGCAATGGATGATCAATTAGGTCATTTTCGTCCTCCCTAGGCTTATTCTTGTCCAATTAGGGTTTTTAACCAATGTTGTGCATCCAATAGGTGTGTTTGTGGCAACGGATGATCAATTAGGTCATTTTCGTCCTCACTAGGCTTATTCTTGTCCAATTAGGGTTTTTAACCAATCTTGTGCATCCAATAGGTGTGTTTGTGGCAATGGATGATCAATTAGGTCATTTTCGTCCTCCCTAGGCTTATTCATGTCTAATTAGGTTTTTTAACCAATCTTGTGCATCCAATAGGTGTGTTTGTGTCATTGGATGATCAATTAGGTCATTTTCATCCTCCCTAGGCATATTCTTGTCCAATTAGGGTTTTTAACCAATCTTGTGCATCCAATAAATTCATTTGTGTCATTGGATTAACATTTAGGTCATTTTCGTCCTCCCTAGGCATATTCTTGTCCAATTAGGGTTTTTAACCAATCTTGTGCATCCAATAGGTGTGTTTGTGTCATTGCATGATCAATTAGGTTATTTTCATCCTCCCTAGGCTTATTCTTGTCCAATTAGGGTTTTTAACCAATCTTGTGCATCGAATAGGTGTGTTTGTGTCATTGGATGACCAATTAGGTCATTTTCGTCCTCCCTAGGCATATTCTTGTCCAATTAGGGTTTTTAACCAATCTTGTGCATCCAATAGGTGTGTTTGTGGCAATGGATGATCAATTAGGTCATTTTCGTCCTCCCTAGGCATATTCTTGTCCAATTAGGGTTTTTAACCAATCTTGTGCATCCAATAGGTGTGTTTGTGTCATAGGATGATCAATTAGGTTATTTACGTCCTCCCTAGGCTTATTCTTGTCCAATTAGGGTTTTTAACCAATCTTGTGCATCTAATAGGTGTGTTTTTGTCATTGGAAGACCAATTAGGTCATTTTCGTCCTCCCTAGGCATATTCTTGTCCAATTAGGGTTTTTAACCAATCTTGTGCATCCAATAGGTGTGTTTGTGTCATTGGATGATCAATTAGGTCATTTTCGTCCTCCCTAGGCTTATTCTTGTCCAATTAGGGTTTTTAACTGATCTTGTGCATTCAATAGGTGTGTTTGTGTCATTGGATGATCAATTAGGACATTTTCGTCCTCCCTAGGCTTATTCTTGTCCAATTAGGGTTTTTAACCGATCTTGTGCATCCAATAAGTTGAGTTGTGTCATTGGATTAACATTTATATCATTTTCGTTCTCCCTAGGCTTATTCTTGTCCAATTAGGGTTTTTAACCAATTTTGTGCATCCAATAGGTGTGTTTGTGTCATTGGATGATCAATTAGGTCATTTTCGTCCTCCCTAGGCTTATTCTTGTCCAATTAGGGTTTTTAACCAATCTTGTGCATCCAATAGGTGTGTTTGTGTCATTGGATGATCAATTAGGTCATTTTCGTCCTCCCTAGGCATATTCTTGTCCAAATTCGGGTTTTTAACCAATCTTGTGCATCCAATAGGTGTGTTTGGTTCATTGGATGATCAATTAGGTCATTTTCGTCCTCCCTAGGCATATTCTTGTCCAATTAGGGTTTTTAACCAATCTTGTGCATCCAATAGGTGTGTTTGTGTCATTGGATGATCAATTAGGTCATTTTCGTCCTCCCTAGGCTTATTCTTGTCCAATTAGGGTTTTTAACCAATCTTGTGCATCCAATAGGTGTGTTTATGGCAATGGATGATCAATTAGGTCATTTTCGTCCTCCCTAGGCTTATTCTGGACCAATTAGGGTTTTTAACCAATCTTGTGCATCCAATAGGTGTGTTTGTGTCATTGGATGATCAATTAGGTCATTTTCATCCTCCCTAGGCATATTCTTGTCCAATTAGGGTTTTTAACCAATCTTGTGCATCCAATAAATTCATTTGTTTCATTGGATTAACATTTAGGTCATTTTCGTCCTCCCTAGGCATATTCTTGTCCAATTAGGGTTTTTAACCAATCTTGTGCATCCAATAGGTGTGTTTGTGTCATTGGATGATCAATTAGGTCATTTTCGTCCTCCCTAGGCTTATTCTTGTCGATTTAGGGTTTTTAACCAATCTTGTGCATCCAATAGGTGTGTTTGTGTCATTGGATGATCAATTAGGTCATTTTCGTCCTCCCTAGGCTTATTCTTGTCCAATTAGGGTTTTTAACCAATCTTGTGCATCCAATAAGTTTGTTTGTGTCATTGTATTATCATTTAGGTCATTTTCGTCCTCCCTAGGCATATTCTTGTCCAATTAGGGTTTTTAACCAATCTTGTGCATCCAATAGGTGTGTTTGTGTCATTGGATGATCAATTAGGTCATTTTCGTCCTCCCTAGGCTTATCCTTGTCCAATTAGGGTTTTTAACCAATCTTGTGCATCCAATTACTTTGTTTGTGTCATTGAATTAATATTTAGGTCATTTTCGTCCTCCCTAGGCATATTCTTGTCCAATTAGGGCTTCTAACCAATCTTGTGCATCCAATAGGTGTGTTTGTGTCATTGGATGATCAATTAGGTCATTTTCGTCCTCCCTAGGCATATTCTTGTCCAATTAGGGTTTTTAACCAATCTTGTGCATCCAATAGGTGTGTTTGTGTCATTGGATAATTAATTAGGTAATTTTTGTCCTCCCTAAGCATATTCTTGTCCAATTAGGGTTTTTAACCAATCTTGTGCATCCAATAGGTGTGTTTGTGTCATTGGATGATCAATTAGGTCATTTTCGTCCTCCCTAGGCTTATTCTTGTCCAATTAGGGTTTTTAACCAATCTTGTACATCTAATAAGGTCATTTGTGTCATTGGATTAACATTTAGGTCATTTTCGTCCTCCCTAGGCATATTCTTGTCCAATTAGGGTTTTTAACCCATCTCGTGCATCCAATAGGTGTGTTTGTGTCATTGGATGATCAATTAGGTCATTTTCGTCCTCCCTAGGCTTATTCTTGTCCAATTAGGGTTTTTAACCAATCTTGTGCATCCAATAGGTGTGTTTGTGTCATTGGATGATCAATTAGGTCATTTTTCGTCCTCCCTAAGCTTATTCTTGTCCAATTAGGGTTTTTAACCAATCTTATGCATCCAATAGGTGTGTTTGTGTCATTGGATGATCAATTAGGTCATTTTCGTCCTCCCTAGGCTTATTCTTGTCCAATTAGGGTTTTTAACCAATCTTGTGCATCCAATAGGTGTGTTTGTGTCATTGGATGATCAATTAGGTCATTTTCGTCCTCCCTAGGCTTATTCTTGTCCAATTAGGGTTTTTAACCAATCTTGTGCATCCAATAGGTGTGTTTGTGTCATTGGATGATCAATTAGGTCATTTTTGTCCTCCCTAGGCTTATTCTTGTCCAATTAGGGTTTTTAACCAATCTTGTGCATCCAATAGGTGTGTTTGTGTCATTGGATGATCAATTAGGTCATTATCGTACTCCCTAGGCTTATTCTTGTCCAATTAGAGTTTTTAACCAATCTTGTGCATCCAATAACTTTGATTGTGTCATTGAATTAATATTTAGGTCATTTTCGTCCTCCCTAGGCATATTCTTGTCCAATTAGGGTTTTTAACCAATCTTGTGCATCCAATAGGTGTGTTTGTGTCATTGGATGATCAATTAGGTCATTTTCGTCCTCCCTAGGCTTATTCTTGTCCAATTAGGGTTTTTAACCAATCTTGTGCATCCGATAGGTTTGTTTGTGTCATTGAATTAACATTTAGGTCATTTTCGTCCTCCCTAGGCATATTCTTGTCCAATTAGGGTTTTTAACCAATCTTGTGCATCCAATAGGTGTGTTTGTGTCATTGGATGATCAATTAGGTCATTTTCGTCCTCCCTAGGCTTATTCTTGTCCAATTAGGGTTTTTAACCAATCTTGTGTATCCAATAACTTTGTTTGTGTCATTGAACTAATATTTAGGTCATTTTCGTCCTCCCTAGGCATATTCTTGTCCAATTAGGGTTTTTAACCAATCTTGTGCTACCAATAGGTGTGTTTGTGTCATTGGATGATCAATTAGGTCATTTTCGTCATCCCTAGGCTTATTCTTGTCCAATTAGGGTTTTTAACCAATCTTGTGCATCCAATATGTTTGTTTGTGTCATTGTATTAATATTTAGGTAATTTTCGTCCTCGCTAGGCATATTATTGTCGAATAAGGGGTTTTTAACCAATCTTGTGCATCCAATAGGTGTGTTTGTGTCATTGGATGATCAATTAGGTCATTTTTGTCCTCCCTAGGCTTATTCTTGTCCAATTAGGGTTTTTAACCAATCTTGTGCATCCAATAGGTGTGTTTGTGTCATTGGATGATCAATTAGGTCATTTTCGTCCTCCCTAGGCTTATTCTTGTCCAATTAGGGTTTTTAACCAATCTTGTGCATCCAATAGGTGTGTTTGTGTCATTGGATGATCAATTAGGTCATTTTAATCCTCCCTAGGCATATTATTGTCCAATTAGGGTTTTTAACCAATCTTTTGCATCCAATAAGTTTGTTTGTGTCATTGAATTAATATTTAGGTCATTTTCGTCCTCCCTAGGCATATTATTGTCCAATTAGGGTTTTTAACCAATCTTGTGCATCCAATAGGTGTGTTTGTGTCATTGGATGATCAATTAGGTCATTTTCGTCCTCCCTAGGCATATTCTTGTCCAATTAGGGTTTTTAACCAATCTTGTGCATCCAATAGGTGTGTTTGTGTCATTGGATGATCAATTAGGTCATTTTCGTCCTCCCTAGGCTTATTCTTGTCCAATTAGTGTTTTTAACCAATCTTGTGCATCCAATAAGTTCATTAGTGTCATTGGATGATTAATTAGGTCATTTTCGTCCTCCCTAGGCATATTATTGTCCAATTAGGGTTTTTAACCAATCTTGTGCATCCAATAAGTTTGTTTGTGTCATTGAATTAATATTTAGGTCATTTTCGTCCTCCCTAGGCATATTATTGTCCAATTAGGGTTTTTAACCAATCTTGTGCATCCAATAGGTGTGTTTGTGTCATTGGATGATCAATTAGGTCATTTTCGTCCTCCCTAGGCATATTCTTGTCCAATTAGGGTTTTTAACCAATCTTGTGCATCCAATAGGTGTGTTTGTGTCATTGGATGATCAATTAGGTTATTGTCGTCCTCCCTAGGCTTATTCTTGTTCAATTAGGGTTTTTAACTAATCTTGTGCATCCAATAAGTTCATTTGTGTCATTGGATGATCAATTAGGTCATTTTCGTCCTCCCTAGGCATATTCTTGTCCAATTAGGGTTTTTAACCAATCTTGTGCATCCAATAGGTGTGTTTGTGTCATTGGATGATCAATTAGGTCATTTTCGTCCTCCCTAGGCTTATTCTTGTCTAATTAGGGTTTTAAACCAATCTTGTGCATCCAATAGGTGTGTTTGTGTCATTGGATGACCAATTAGGTCATTTTCGTCCTCCCTAGGCATATTCTTGTCCAATTAGGGTTTTTAACCAATCTTGTGCATCCAATAGGTGTGTTTGTGTCATTGGATGATCAATTAGTTCATTTTCGTCCTCCCTAGGCATATTCTTGTCCAATAAGGGTTTTTTTAACGAATCTTGTGAATCCAATAGGTGTGTTTGTGTCATTGGATGATCAATTAGGTCATTTTCGTCCTCCCTAGGCTTATTCTTGTCCAATTAGGGTTTTTAACCAATCTTGTGCATCCAATAGGTGTGTTTGTGTCATTGGATGATCAATTAGGTCATTTTCGTCCTCCCTAGGCATATTCTTGTCCAATTAGGGTTTTTAACCAATCTTGTGCATCCAATAGGTCTGTTTGTGTCATTGGATGATCAATTTAGGTCATTTTCGTTCTCCCTAGGCATATTCTTGTGCAATTAGGGTTTTTAACCAATCTTGTGCATCCAATAGGTGTGTTTGTGTCATTGGATGATCAATTAGGTCATTTTCGTCCTCCCTAGGCTTATTCTTGTCCAATTAGGGTTTTTAACCAATCTTGTGCATCCAATAGGTGTGTTTGTGTCATTGGATGATCAATTAGGTCATTTTCGTCCTCCCTAGGCTTATTCTTGTCCAATTAGGGTTTTTAACCAATCTTGTGCATCCAATAACTTTGTTTGTGTCATTGAATTAATATTTAGGTCATTTTTCTCCTCCCTAGGCATATTCTTGTCCAATTAGGGTTTTTAACCAATCTTGTGCATCCAATAGGTTTGTTTGTGTCATTGGATGATCAATTAGGTCATTTTCGTCCTCCCTAGGCTTATTCTTGTCCAATTAGGGTTTTTAACCAATCTTGTGTATCCAATAGGTGTGTTTGTGTCATTGGATGATCAATTAGGTCATTTTCGCCCTCCCTAGGCTAATTCTTGTCCAATTAGGGTTTTTAACCAATCTTGTGCATCCAATAGGTGTGTTTGTGTCATTGGATGATCAATTAGGTCATTTTCGTCCTCCCTAGGCATATTCTTGTCCAATTAGGGTTTTTAACCAATCTTGTGCATCCAATAGGTGTGTTTGTGGCAATGGTTGATCAATTAGGTCATTTTCGTCCTCCCTAGGCTTATTCTTGTCCAATTAGGGTTTTTAACCAATCTTGTGCATCCAATAGGTGTGTTTGTGTCATTGGATGATCAATTAGGTCATTTTTGTCCTCCCTAGGCTTATTCTTGTCCAATTAGGGTTTTTAACCAATCTTGTGCATCCAATAAGTTCATTTGTGTCATTGGATTAACATTTAGGTCATTTTCGTCCTCCCCCGGCATATTCTTGTCCAATTAGGGTTTTTAACCAATCTTGTGTATCCAATAGGTGTGTTTGTGTCGTTGGATGATCAATTAGGTCATTTTCTTCCTCCCTAGGCATATTCTTGTCTAATTAGGGTTTTTAACCAATCTTGTGCATCCAATAGGTGTGTTTGTGTCATTGGATGATCAATTAGGTCATTTTCGTCCTCCCTAGGCATATTCTTGTCAAATTAGGGTTTTTAACCAATCTTGTGCATCCAATAGGTGTGTTTGTGTCATTGGATGATCAATTAGGTCATTTTTGTCCTCCCTAGGCTTATTCTTGTCCAATTAGGGTTTTTAACCAATCTTGTGCATCCAATAATTTTGTTTGTGTCATTGAATTAATATTTTTGTCATTTTCGTCTTCCCTAGGCATATTATTGTCCAAGTAAGGTTTTTAACCAATTTTGTGCATCCATAAGGTGTGTTTGTGTCATTGGATGATCAATTAGGTCATTTTCGTCCTCCCTAGGCATATTCTTGTCCAATTAGGGTTTTCAACCAATCTTGTGCATCCAATAAGTTGAGTTGTTTCATTGGATTAACATTTAGGTCATTTTCGTCCTCCCTAGTCTTATTCTTGTCCAATTAGGGTTTTTAACCAGTCTTGTGCATCCAATAAGTTCATTTGTGTCATTGGATTAACATTTAGGTCATTTTCGTCCTCCCTAGGCATGGTCTTGTCCAACTAGGGTTTTTAACCAATCTTGTGCATCCAATAGGTGTGTTTGTGTCATTGGAAGATCAATTAGGTCATTTTCGTCCTCCCTAGGCTTATTATTGTCCAATTAGGGGTTTTAACCAATCTTGTGCATCCAATAAGTTCATTAGTGTCATTGGATGATCAATTAGGTCATTTTCGTCCTCCCAAGACATGTTCTTGTCCAACTAGGGTTTTTAACCAATCTTGTGCATCCAATAGGTGTGTTTGTGTCATTGGATGATCAATTAGGTCATTTTCGTCCTCCCTAGGCATATTATTGTCCAATTAGGGTTTTTAACCAATCTTGTGCATCCAATAAGTTTATTTGTGTCATTGAATTAATATTTAGGTCATTTTCGTCCTCCCTAGGCATATTGTTGTCCAATTAGGATTTTTAACCAATCTTGTGCATCCAATAGGTGTGTTTGTGTCATTGGATGATCAATTAGGTCATATTCGTCCTCCCTAGGCATATTCTTGTCCAATTAGGGTTTTTAACCAATCTTGTGCATCCAATAGGTGTGTTTGTGTCATTGGATGATCAATTAGGTCATTTTCGTCCTCCCTAGGCTTATTCTTGTCCAATTAGGGTTTTTAACCAATCTTGTGCATCCAATAAGTTCATTAGTGTCATTGGATAATCAATTAGGTCATTTTCGTCCTCCCTAGGCATATTGTTGTCCAATTAGGGTTTTTAACCAATCTTGTGCATCCAATAAGTTCATTTGTGTCATTGGATTAACATTTAGGTCATTTTCGTCCTCCCCCGGCATATTCTTGTCCAATTAGGGTTTTTAACCAATCTTGTGTATCCAATAGGTGTGTTTGTGTCATTGGATGATCAATTAGGTCATTTTCGTCCTCCCTAGGCATATTCTTGTCTAATTAGGGTTTTTAACCAATCTTGTGCATCCAATAGGTGGGTTTGTGGCATTGGATGATCAATTAGGTCATTTTCGTCCTCCCTAGGCTTATTCTTGTCCAATTAGGGTTTTTAACCAATCTTGTGCATCCAATAAGTTTGTTTGTGTCATTGAATTAATATTTTTGTCATTTTCGTCTTCCCTAGGCATATTATTGTCCAAGTAAGGTTTTTAACCAATCTTGTGCATCCAATAGGTGTGTTTGTGTCATTGGATGATCAATTAGGTCATTTTCGTCCTCCCTAGGCATATTCTTGTCCAATTAGGGTTTTCAACCAATCTTGTGCATCCAATAAGTTGAGTTGTTTCATTGGATTAACATTTAGGTCATTTTCGTCCTCCCTAGTCTTATTCTTGTCCAATTAGGGTTTTTAACCAGTCTTGTGCATCCAATAAGTTCATTTGTGTCATTGGATTAACATTTAGGTCATTTTCGTCCTTCCTAAGCATGTTCTTGTCCAACTAGGGTTTTTAACAAATCTTGTGCATCCAATAGGTGTGTTTGTGTCATTGGATGATCAATTAGGTCATTTTCGTCCTCCCTAGGCATATTATTGTCCAATTAGGGTTTTTAACCAATCTTGTGCATCCAATAAGTTTGTTTGTGTCATTGAATTAATATTTTTGTCATTATCGTCTTCCCTAGGCATATTATTGTCCAAGTAAGGTTTTTAACCAATCTTGTGCATCCAATAGGTGTGTTTGTGTCATTGGATGATCAATTAGGTCATTTTCGTCCTCCCTAGGCATATTCTTGTCCAATTAGGGTTTTTAACCAATCTTGTGCATCCAATAGGTGTGTTTGTGTCATTGGATGATCAATTAGGTCATTTTCGTCCTCCCTAGGCTTATTCTTGTCCAATTAGGGTTTTTAACCAATCTTGTGCATCTAATAGGTGTGTTTGTGTCATTGGATGATCAATTAGTTCATTTTCGTCCTCCCTAGGCTTATTCTTGTCAAATTAGGGTTTTTAACCAATCTTGTGCATCCAATAAGTTGAGTTGTGTCATTGGATTAACATTTAGGTCATTTTCGTCCTCCCTAGGCATATTCTTGTCCAATTAGGGTTTTTAACCAATCTTGTGCATCCAATAGGTGTGTTTGTGTCATTGGATGATCAATTAGGTCATTTTCGTCCTCCCTAGGCTTATTCTTGTCCAATTAGGGTTTTTAACCAATCTTGTACATCTAATAAGTTCATTTGTATCATTGGATTAACATTTAGGTCATTTTCGTCCTCCCTAGGCATATTCATGTCCAATTAGTGTTTTTAACCCATCTTGTGCATCCAATAGGTGTGTTTGTGTCATTGGATGATCAATTAGGTCATTTTCGTCCTCCCTAGGCTTATTCTTGTCCAATTAGGGTTTTTAACCAATCTTGTGCATCCAATAACTTTGTTTGTGTCATTGAATTAATATTTAGGTCATTTTCGTCCTCCCTAGGCATATTCTTGACCAATTAGGGTTTATAACCAATCTTGTGCATCCAATAGGTGTGTTTGTGTCATTGGATGATCGATTAGGTCATTTTCGTCCTCCCTTGACTTATTCTTGTCAAATTAGGGTTTTTAACCAATCTTGTGCATCCAATAACTTTGTTTGTGTCATAGAATTAATATTTAGGTCATTTTGGTCCTCCCTATGCATATTCTTGTCCAATTAGGGTTTTTAACCAATCTTGTGCATCCAATAGGTGTGTTTGTGTCATTGGATGATCAATTAGGTCATTTTCGTCCTCCCTAGGCTTATTCTTGTCCAATTAGGGTTTTTAACCAATCTTGTGCATCCAATAGGTGTGTTTGTGTCATTGGATGATCAATTAGGTCATTTTCGTCCTCCCTAGGCATATTCTTGTCCAATTAGGGTTTTTAACCAATCTTGTGCATCCAATAGGTGTGTTTGTGTCATTGGATGATCAATTAGGTCATTTTTGTCCTCCCTAGGCTTATTCTTGTCCAATTAAGGTTTTTAATCAATCTTGTGCATCCAATAACTTGAGTTGTGTCATTGGATTAACATTTAGGTCATTTTCGTCCTCCCTAGGCTTATTCTTGTCCAATTAGGGTTTTTAACCAATCTTGTGCATCCAATAAGTTCATTTGTGTCATTGGATTAACATTTAGGTCTTTTTCGTCCTCCCTAGGCATATTCTTGTCCAATTTGGGTTTTTAACCAATCTTGGGCATCCTATAGGTGTGTTTGTGTCATTGGATGATCAATTAGGTCATTTTCGTCCTCCCTAGGCTTATTCTTGTCCAATTAGGGTTTTTAACCAATCTTGTGCATCCAATAGGTGTGTTTGTGTCATTGGATGATCAATTAGGTCATTTTTGTCCTCCCTAGGCTTATTCTTGTCCAATTAGGGTTTTTAACCAATCTTGTGCATCCAATAGGTGTGTTTGTGTCATTGGATGATCAATTAGGTCATTTTCGCCATCCCTAGGCTTATTCTTGTCCAATTAGGGTTTTTAACCAATCTTGTTCATCCAATAGGTGTGTTTGTGTCATTGGATGATCAATTAGGTCATTTTCATCCTCCGTAGGCTTATTCTTGTCCAATTAGGGTTTTTAACCAATCTTGTGCATCCAATAGGTGTGTTTGTGTCATTGGATGATCAATTAGGTAATTTCCGTCCTCCCTAGGCTTATTCTTGCCCAATTAGGGTTTTTAACCAATCTTGTGCATCCAATAAGTTCAGTTGTGTCATTGGATTAGCATTTAGGTCATTTTCGTCCTCCCTAGGCATATTCTTGTCCAATTAGGGTTTTTAACCAATCTTGTGCATCCAATAGGTGTGTTTGTGTCGTTGGATGAACAATTAGGTTATTTTCGTCCTCCCTAGGCTTATTCTTGTCCAATTAGGGTTTTTAACCAATCTTGTGCATCCAATAAGTTGAGTTGTGTCATTGGATTAACCATTAGGTCATTTTCGTCCTCCCTATGCATATTCTTGTCCAATTAGGGTTTTTAACCAGTCTTGTGCATCCAATAGGTGTGTTTGTGTCATTGGATGATCAATTAGGTCATTTTCGTCCTCCCTAGGCTTATTCTTGTCCAATTAGGGTTTTTAACAAATCTTGTGCATCCAATAAGTTCATTTGTGTTATTGGATGATCAATTAGGTTATTTTCGTCCTCCCTAGGCATATTCTTGTCCAACTAGGATTTTTAACCAATCTTGTGCATCCAATAGGTCTGTTTGTGTCATTGGATGATCAATTAGGTCATTTTCGTCCACCTTAGGCTTATTCTTGTCCAATTAGGGTTTTTAACCAATCTTGTGCATCCAATAGGTGTGTTTCTGTCATTGGATGATCAATTAGGTCATTTTCGTCCTTCTAGGCTTATTCTTGTCCAATTAGGGTTTTTAACCAATCTTGTGCATCCAATAGGTGTGTTTGTGTCATTGGATGATCAATTAGGTCATTTTCGTCCTCCCTAGGCTTATTCTTGTCCAATTAGGGTTTTTAACCAATCTTGTCCATCCAATAAGTTTGTTTGTGTCATTGAATTAATATTTAGGTCATTTTCGTCCTCCCTAGGCATATTCTTGTCCAATTAGGGTTTTTAACCAATCTTGTGCATCCAATAGGTGTGTTTGTGTCATTGGATGATCAATTAGGAAATTTTCGTCCTCCCTAGGCTTATTCTTGTCCAATTAGGGTTTTTAACCAATCTTGTGCATCCAATAGGTGTGTTTGTGTCATTGGATGATCAATTAGGTCATTTTCGTCCTCCCTAGGCTTATTCTTGTCCAATTAGGGTTTTTAACCAATCTTGTGCATCCAATAGGTGTGTTTGTGTCATTGGATGATCAATTAGGTCATTTTTGTCCTCCCTAGGCTTATTCTTGTCCAATTAGGGTTTTTAACCAATCTTGTGCATCCAATAAGTTCATTTGTGTCATTGGATGATCAATTAGGTCATTTTTGTCCTCCCTAGGCATATTCTTGTCCAGTTAGGGTTTTTAACCAATCTTGTTCATCCAATAGGTGTGTTTGTGTCATTGGATGATCAATTAGGTCATTTTCGTCCTCCCTAGGCATATTCTTGTCCAATTAGGGTTTTTAACCAATCTTGTGCATCCAATAGGTGTGTTTGTGTCATTGGATGATCAATTAGGTCATTTTCGTCCTCCCTAGGCTTATTCTTGTCCAATTAGGGTTTTTAACCAATCTTGTGCATCCAATAGGTGTGTTTGTGTCATTGGATGATCAATTAGGTCATTTTTGTCCTCCCTAGGCTTATTCTTGTCCAATTAGGGTTTTTAACCAATCTTGTGCATCCAATAGGTGTGTTTGTGTCATTGGATGATCAATTAGGTCATTATCGTACTCCCTAGGCTTATTCTTGTCCAATTAGAGTTTTTAACCAATCTTGTGCATCCAATAACTTTGATTGTGTCATTGAATTAATATTTAGGTCATTTTCGTCCTCCCTAGGCATATTCTTGTCCAATTAGGGTTTTTAACCAATCTTGTGCATCCAATAGGTGTGTTTGTGTCATTGGATGATCAATTAGGTCATTTTCGTCCTCCCTAGGCTTATTCTTGTCCAATTAGGGTTTTTAACCAATCTTGTGCATCCAATAGGTGTGTTTGTGTCATTGGATGATCAATTAGGTCATTTTCGTCCTCCATAGACATATTCTTGTCCAATTAGGGTTTTTAACCAATCTTGTGCATCCAATAAGTTCATTTGTGTCATTGGATTAACATTTAGGTCATTTTCGTCCTCCCTAGGCATATTCTTGTCCAATTAGGGTTTTTAACCAATCTTGTGCATCCAATAGGTGTGTTTGTGTCATTGAATATTCAATTAGGTCAATTTGATCCTCCCTAGGCTTATTCTTGTCCAATTAGGGTTTTTAACCAATCTTGTGCATCCAATAAGTTCATTTGTGTCATTGGATTAACATTTAGGTCATTTTCGTCCTCCTTAGGCATATTCTTGTTCAATTAGGGTTTTTAACCAATCTTGTGCATCCAATAGGTTTGTTTTTGTCATTGGATGATCAATTTGGTCATTTTCGTCCTCCCTAGGCTTATTCTTGTCCAATTAGGGTTTTTAACCAATCTTGTGAATCCAATAGGTGTGTTTGTGTCATTGGATTAACATTTAGGTCATTTTCGTCCTCCCTAGGCATATTCTTGTCCAATTAGGGTTTTTAACCAATCTTGTGCATCCAATAGGTGTGTTTGTGTCATTGGATGATCAATTAGGTCATTTTCGTCCTCCCTAGGCTTATTCTTGTCCAATTAGGGTTTTTAACCAATCTTGTGTATCCAATAAGTTCATTAGTGTCATTGGATGATCAACTAGGTCATTTCCGTCCTCCCTAGGCATGTTCTTGTCCAACTAGGGTTTTGAACCAATCTTGTGCATCCAATAGGTGTGTTTGTGTCATTGGATGATCAATTAGGTCATTTTGGTCCTCCCTAGGCATATTATTGTCCAATTAGGGTTTTTAACCAATCTTGTGCATCCAATAGGTGTGTTTGTGTCATTGGATGATCAATTAGGTCATTTTCGTCCTCCCTAGGCATATTCTTGTCCAATTAGGGTTTTTAACCAATCTTGTGCATCCAATAGGTGTGTTTGTGTCATTGGATGATCAATTAGGTCATTTTCGTCCTCCCTAGGCTTATTCTTGTCCAATTAGGGTTTTTAACCAATCTTGTGCATCCAATAACTTTGTTTGTGTCATTGAATTAATATTTAGGTCATTTTAGTCCTCCCTCGGCATATTCTTGTCCAACTAGGGTTTTTAACCAATCTTGTGCATCCAATAGGTGTGTTTGTGTCATTGGATGATCAATTAGGTCATTTTCGTCCTCCCTAGGCTTATTCTTGTCCAATTAGGGTTTTTAACCAATCTTGTGAATCCAATAGGTGTGTTTGTGTCATTGGATGATCAATTAGGTCATTTTCCTCCTACGTAGGCTTATTCTTGTCCAATTAGGGTTTTTAACCAATCTTGTGCATCCAATAGGTGTGTTTGTGTCATTGGATGATCAATTAGGTCATTTTTGTCCTCCCTAGGCTTATTCTTGTCCAATTAGAGTTTTTAACCAATCTTGTGCGTCCAATAGGTGTGTTTGTGTCATTGGATGATCAATTAGGTCATTTTCGTCCTCCCTAGGCTTATTCTTGTCCAATTAGGGTTTTTAACTAATCTTGTGCATCCAATAAGTTCATTTGTGTCATTGGATGATCAATTAGGTCATTTTCGTCCTCCCTAGGCATATTCTTGTACAACTATGGTTTTTAACCAATCTTGTGCATCCAATAAGTTCATTTGTGTCATTGGATGATCAATTAGGTCATTTTCGTCCTCCCTAGGCATATTCTTGTCCAACTAGGGTTTTTAACCAATCTTGTGCATCCAATAGGTGTGTTTGTGTCATTGGATGATCAATTAGGTCGTTTTCGTCCTCCCTAGGCTTATTCTTGTCCAATTAGGGTTTTTAACCAATCTTGTGAATCCAATAGGTTTGTTTGTGTCATTGGATGATCAATTAGGTCATTTTCCTTCTACGTAGGCTTATTCTTGTCCAATTAGGGTTTTTAACCAATCTTGTGCATCCAATAGGTGTGTTTGTGTCATTGGATGATCAATTAGGTCATTTTTGTCCTCCCTAGTCTTGTTCTTGTCCAATAAGGGTTTTTAACCAATCTTGTGCGTCCAATAGGTGTGTTTGTGTCATTGGATGATCAATTAGGTCATTTTCGTCCTCCCTAGGCTTATTCTTGTCCAATTAGGGTTTTTAACTAATCTTGTGCATCCAATAAGTTCATTTGTGTCATTGGATGATCAGTTAGGTCATTTTCGTCCTCCCTAGGCATATTCTTGTACAACTATGGTTTTTAACCAATCTTGTGCATCCAATAAGTTCATTTGTGTCATTGGATGATCAATTAGGTCATTTTCGTCCTCCCTAGGCATATTCTTGTCCAACTAGGGTTTTTAACCAATCTTGTGCATCCAATAGGTGTGTTTGTGTCATTGGATGATCAATTAGGTCATTTTCGTCCTCCCTAGGCTTATTCTTGTCCAATTCGGGTTTTTAACCAATCTTGTGCATCCAATAAGTTTGTTTGTGTCATTGAATTAATATTTAGGTCATTTTCGTCCTCCCTAGGCATATTATTGTCCAATTAGGGTTTTTAACCAATCTTGTGCATCCAATAGGTGTGTTTGTGTCATTGGATGATCAATTAGGTCATTTTCGTCCTCCCTAGGCATATTCTTGTCCAATTAGGGTTTTTAACCAATCTTGTGCATCCAATAGGTGTGTTTGTGTCATTGGATGATCAATTAGGTCATTTTCGTCCTCCCTAGGCTTATTCTTGTCCAATTAGTGTTTTTAACCAATCTTGTGCATCCAATAAGTTCATTAGTGTCATTGGATGATTAATTAGGTCATTTTCGTCCTCCCTAGGCATATTATTGTCCAATTAGGGTTTTTAACCAATCTTGTGCATCCAATAAGTTTGTTTGTGTCATTGAATTAATATTTAGGTCATTTTCGTCCTCCCTAGGCATATTATTGTCCAATTAGGGTTTTTAACCAATCTTGTGCATCCAATAGGTGTGTTTGTGTCATTGGATGATCAATTAGGTCATTTTCGTCCTCCCTAGGCATATTCTTGTCCAATTAGGGTTTTTAACCAATCTTGTGCATCCAATAGGTGTGTTTGTGTCATTGGATGATCAATTAGGTCATTTTCGTCCTCCCTAGGCTTATTCTTGTCCAATTAGGGTTTTTAATCAATCTTGTGCATCCAATAACTTGAGTTGTGTCATTCGAATAACATTTAGGTCATTTTCGTCCTCCCTAGGCTTATTCTTGTCCAATTAGGATTTTTAACCAATCTTGTGCATCCAATATGTGTGTTTGTGTCATTGGATGATCAATTAAGTCATTTTCGTCCTCTTTAGGCATATTATTGTCCAATTAGGATTTTTAACCAATCTTGTGCATCCAATAGGTGTGTTTGTGTCATTGGATGATCAATTAGGTCATTTTCGTCCTCCCTAGGCTTATTCTTGTCCAATTAGGGTTTTTAACCAATCTTGTGCATCCAATAACTTTGTTTGTGTCATTGAATTAATATTTAGGTCATTTTCCTCCTCCCTAGGCATATTCTTGTCCAATTAGGGTTTTTAACGAATCTTGTGCATCCAATAGGTGTGTTTGTGTCATTGGATGATCAATTAGGTCATTTTCGTCCTCCCTAGGCTTATTCTTGTCCAATTAGGGTTTTTAACCAATCTTGTGCATCCAATAAGTTCAGTTGTGTCATTGGATTAGCATTTAGGTCATTTTCGTCCTCCCTAGGCTTATTCTTGTCCAATTAGGGTTTTTAACCAATCTTGTGCATCCAATAAGTTCATTTGTGTCATTGGATTAACATTTAGGTCATTTTCGTCCTCCCTAGGCATATTCTTGTCCAATTAGGGTTTTTAACCAATCTTGTGCATCCAATAAGTTGAGTTGTGTCATTGGATTAACATTTAGGTCATTTTCGTCCTCCCTAGGCATATTCTTGTCCAATTAGGGTTTTGAACCAATCTTGTGCATCCAATAGGTGTGTTTGTGTCATTGGATGATCAATTAGGTTATTTTCGTCCTCCCTAGGCATATTCTTGTCCAATTAGGGTTTTGAACCAATCTTGTGCATCCAATAGGTGTGTTTGTGTCATTGGATGATCAATTAGGTCATTTTCGTCCTCCCTAGGCATATTCTTGTCCAATTAGGGTTTTTAACCAATCTTGTGCATCCAATAGGTGTGTTTGTGGCAATGGTTGATCAATTAGGTCATTTTCGTCCTCCCTAGGCTTATTCTTGTCCAATTAGGGTTTTTAACCAATCTTGTGCATCCAATAGGTGTGTTTGTGTCATTGGATGATCAATTAGGTCATTTTTGTCCTCCCTAGGCTTATTCTTGTCCAATTAGGGTTTTTAACCAATCTTGTGCATCCAATAAGTTCATTTGTGTCATTGGATTAACATTTAGGTCATTTTCGTCCTCCCCCGGCATATTCTTGTCCAATTAGGGTTTTTAACCAATCTTGTGTATCCAATAGGTGTGTTTGTGTCATTGGATGATCAATTAGGTCATTTTCGTCCTCCCTAGGCATATTCTTGTCTAATTAGGGTTTTTAACCAATCTTGTGCATCCAATAGGTGTGTTTGTGTCATTGGATGATCAATTAGGTCATTTTCGTCCTCCCTAAGCATATTCTTGTCAAATTAGGGTTTTTAACCAATCTTGTGCATCCAATAGGTGTGTTTGTGTCATTGGATGATCAATTAGGTCATTTTTGTCCTCCCTAGGCTTATTCTTGTCCAATTAGGGTTTTTAACCAATCTTGTGCATCCAATAAGTTTGTTTGTGTCATTGAATTAATAATTTTGTCATTTTCGTCTTCCCTAGGCATATTATTGCCCAAGTAAGGTTTTTAACCAATCTTGTGCATCCAATAGGTGTGTTTGTGTCATTGGATGATCAATTAGGTCATTTTCGTCCTCCCTAGGCATATTCTTGTCCAATTAGGGTTTTCAACCAATCTTGTGCATCCAATAAGTTGAGTTGTTTCATTGGATTAACATTTAGGTCATTTTCGTCCTCCGTAGTCTTATTCTTGTCCAATTAGGGTTTTTAACCAGTCTTGTGCATCCAATAAGTTCATTTGTGTCATTGGATTAACATTTAGGTCATTTTCGTCCTCCCTAGGCATGTTCTTGTCCAACTAGGGTTTTTAACCAATCTTGTGCATCCAATAGGTGTGTTTGTGTCATTGGATGATCAATTAGGTCATTTTTGTCCTCCCTAGGCTTATTCTTGTCCAATTAGGGTTTTTAACCAATCTTGTGCATCCAATAACTTTGATTGTGTCATTGAATTAATATTTAGGTCATTTTCGTCCTCCCTAGGCATATTCATGTCCAATTAGGGTTTTTAACCAATCTTGTGCATCCAATAGGTGTGTTTGTGTCATTGGATGATCAATTAGGTCATTTTTGTCCTCCCTAGGCTTATTCTTGTCCAATTAGGGTTTTTAACCAATCTTGTGCATCCAATAGGTGTGTTTGTGTCATTGGATGATCAATTAGGTCATTTTCGTCCTCCCTAGGCATATTCTTGTCCAATTAGGGTTTTTAACCAATCTTGTGCATCCAATAGGTGTGTTTGTGTCATTGGATGATCAATTAGGTCATTTTCGTCCTCCCTAGACTTATTCTTGTCCAATTAGGGTTTTTAACAAATCTTGTGCATCCAATATGTTCATTTGTGTCATTGGATGATCAATTAGGTCATTTTCGTCCTCCCTAGGCATATTCTTGTCCAAGTAGGGTTATTAACCATTCTTGTGCTTCCAATAGGTGTGTTAGTGTCATTTGATGATCAATTAGGTCATTTTCGTCCTCACTAGGCTTATTCTTGTCCAATTAGGGTTTTTAACCAATCTTGTGCATCCAATAGGTGTGTTTGTGTCATTGGATGATCAATTAGGTCATTTTCGTCCTCCCTAGGCATATTCTTGTCCAATTAGGGTTTTTAACCAATCTTGTGCATCCAATAGGTGTGTTTGTGTCATTGGATGATCAATTAGGTCATTTTCGTCCTCCCTAGGCTTATTCTTGTCCAATTAGGGTTTTTAACCAATCTTGTGCATCCTATAGGTGTGGTTGTGTCATTGGATGATCAATTAGGTCATTTTCGTCCTCCCTATGCTTATTCTTGTCCAACTAGGGTTTTTAACCAATCTTGTGCATCCAATAAGTTTGTTTGTGTCATTGAATTAATATTTAGGTGACTTTCGTCCTCCCTAGGCATATTCTTGTCCAATTAGGGTTTTTAACCAATCTTGTGCATCCAATAGGTGTGTTTGTGTCATTGGATGATCAATTAGGTCATTTTCGTCCTCCCTAGGCATATTCTTGTCCAATTAGGGTTTTTAACCAATCTTGTGCATCCAATAGGTGTGTTTGTGTCATTGGATGATCAATTAGGTCATTTTCGTCCTCCCTAGGCTTATTCTTGTTCAATTATGGTTTTTAACCAATCTTGGGCATCCAATTTGTTCATTTTTGTCATTGGATTAACATTTAGGTCATATCCGTCCTACCTAGGCATATTCTTGTCCAATTAGGGTTTTTAACCAATCTTGTGCATCCAATAGGTGTGTTTGTGTCATTGGATGATCAATTAGGTCATTTTCGTTCTCCCTAGGCTTATTCTTGTACAATTAGGGTTTTTAACCAATCTTGTGCATCCAATAAGTTCATTTGTGTTATTGGATTAACATTTAGGTCATATTCGTCCTCCCTAGGCATATTCTTGTCCAATTAGGGTTTTTAACCAATCTTGTGCATCCAATAGGTGTGTTTGTGTCATTGGATGATCAATTAGGTCATTTTCGTCCTCCCTAGGCATATTCTTGTCCAATTAGGGTTTGTAACCAATCTTGTGCATCCAATAAGTTTGTCTGTTTCATTGAATTAATATTTAGGTCATTTTCGTCATCCCTAGGCATATTCTTGTCCAATTAGGGTTTTTAACCAATCTTGTGCATCCAATAGGTGTGTTTGTGTCATTGGATGATCAATTAGGTCATTTTCGTCCTCCCTAGGCATATTCTTGTCCAATTAGGGTTTTTAACCAATCTTGTGCATCCAATAGGTTTGTTTGTGTCATTGGATGATCAATTAGGTCATTTTCGTCCTGCCTAGGCATATTCTTGTCCAATTAGGGTTTTTAACCAATCTTGTGCATCCAATAGGTGTGTTTGTGTCATTGGATGATCAATTAGGTCATTTTCGTCCTCCCTAGGCATATTCTTGTCCAATTAGGGTTTTTAACCAATCTTGTGCATCCAATACCTTTGTTTATGTCATTGAATTAATATTTAGGTCATTTTCGTCCTCCCTAGGCATATTCTTGTCCAATTAGGGTTTTTAACCAATCTTGTGCATCCAATAGGTGTGTTTGTGTCATTGGATGATCAATTAGGTCATTTTCGTCCTCCCTAGGCTTATTCTTGTCCAATTAGGGTTTTTAACCAATCTTGTGCATCCAATAACTTCATTTGTGTCATTGGATTAACATTTAGGTCATATCCGTCCTCGCTAGGCATATTCTTGCCCAATTAGGGTTTTTAACCAATCTTGTGCTTCCAATAGGTGTGTTTGTGTCATTGGATGATCAATTAGGTCATTTTCGTCCTCCCTAGGCTTATTCTTGTCCAATTAGGGTTTTTAACAAATCTTGTGCATCCAATAAGTTTGTTTGTGTCATTGAATTAATATTTAGGTCATTTTCGTCCTCCCTAGGCATATTCTTGTCCAATTAGGGTTTTTAACCAATCTTGTGCATCCAATAGGTGTGTTTGTGTCATTGGATGATCAATTAGGTCATTTTCGTCCTCCCTAGGTTTATTCTGGTCCAATTAGGGTTTTTAACCAATCTTGTGCATCCAATAGGTGTGTTTGTGTCATTGGATGATCAATTAGGTCATTTTCGTCCTCCCTAGGCTTATTCTTGTCCAATTAGGGTTTTTAACCAATCTTGTGCATCCAATAGGTGTGTTTGTGTCATTGGATGATCAATTAGGTCATTTTCGTCCTCCCTAGGCTTATTCTTGTCCAATTAGGGTTTTTAACCAATCTTGTGCATCCAATAGGTGTGTTTGTGTCATTGGATGATCAATTAGGTCATTTATCGTCCTCCCTAGGCTTATTCTTGTCCAATTAGGGTTTTTAACCAATCTTGTGCATCCAATAGGTTGAGTTGTGTCATTGGATTAACATTTAGGTCATTTTCGTCCTCCCTAGGCATATTCTTGTCCAATTAGGGTTTTTAACCAATCTTGTGCATCCAATAGGTGTGTTTGTGTCATTGGATGATCAATTAGGTCATTTTCGTCCTCCCTAGGCTTATTCTTGTCCAATTAGGGTTTTTAACCAATCTTGTGCATCCAATAGGTGTGTTTGTGTCATTGGATGATCAATTAGGTCATTTTCGTCCTCCCTAGGCTTATTCTTGTCCAATTAGGGTTTTTAACCATTCTTGTGCATCCAATAGGTGTGTTTGTGTCATTGGATGATCAATTAGGTCATTGTTGTCCTCCCTAGGCTTATTCTTGTCCAATTAGGGTTTTTAACCAATCTTGTGCATCCAATAGGTGTGTTTGTGTCATTGGATGATCAATTAGGTCATTTTCGTCCTCCCTAGGCTTATTCTTGTCCAATTAGGGTTTTTAACCAATCTTGTGCATCCAATAAGTTCATTAGTGTCATTGGATGATCAATTAGGTCATTTTCGTCCTACCTAGGCATGTTCTTGTCCAACTAGGGTTTTTAACCAATCTTGTGCATCCAATAAGTTCATTAGTGTCATTGGATGATCAATTAGGTCATTTTCGTCCTCCCTAGGCTTATTCTTGCCCAATTAGGGTTTTTAACCAATCTTGTGCATCCAATAAGTTGAGTTGTGTCATTGGATTAACATTTAGGTCATTTTCGTTCTCCCTAGGCTTATTCTTGTCCAATTAGGGTTTTTTA
>JBBPBR010000936.1:164078-226959 GCA_037974775.1 Cicer pinnatifidum
AACCAATCTTGTGCATCCAATAGGTGTGTTTGTGTCATTGGATGATCAATTAGGTCATTTTCGTCCTCCCTAGGATTATTCTTGTCCAATTAAGGTTTTTAACCAATCTTGTGCATCCAATAAGTTGAGTTGTGTCATTTGATTAACATTTAGGTCATTTTCGTTCTCCCTAGGCTTATTCTTGTCCAATTAGGGTTTTTAACCAATCTTGTGCATCCAATAAGTTCATTTGTGTTATTGGATTAACATTTAGGTCATATTCGTCCTCCCTAGGTATATTCTTGTCCAATTAGGGTTTTTAACCAATCTTGTGCATCCAATAGGTGTGTTTGTGTCATTGGATGATCAATTAGGTCATTTTCGTCCTCCCTAGGCATATTCTTGTCCAATTAGGGTTTTTAACGAATCTTGTGCATCCAATAGGTGTGTTTGTGTCATTGGATGATCAATTAGGTCATTTTCGTCCTCCCTATGCATATTCTTGTCCAATTAGGGTTTTTAACGAATCGTGTGCATCCAATAGGTGTGTTTGTGTCATTGGATGATCAATTAGGTCATTTTCGTCCTCCCTAGGCATATTCTTGTCCAATTAGGGTTTTTAACCAATCTTGTGCATCCAATAGGTGTGTTTGTGTCATTGGATGATCAATTAGGTCATTTTCGTCCTCCCTAGGCTTATTCTTGTCCAATTAGGGTTTTTAACCAATCTTGTGCATCCAATACGTTCATTTGTGTCATTGGATTAACATTTTGGTCATTTTCGTCCTCCCTAGGCATATTCTTGCTCATTTAGAGTTTTAGACCAATCTTGTGCATCCAATAGGTGTGTTTGTGTCATTGGATGATCAATTAGGTAATTTTCGTCCTCCCAAAGCTTATTCTTGTCCAATTAGGGTTTTTAACTAATCTTGTGCATCCAATAAGTTCATTTGTGTCATTGGATGATCAATTAGGTCATTTTCGTCCTCCCTAGGCATATTCTTGTCCAATTAGGGTTTTTAACCAATCTTGTGCATCCAATAGGTGTGTTTGTGTCATTGGATGATCAATTAGGTCATTTTCGTCCTCCCTAGGCTTATTCTTGTCCAATTAGGGTTTTTAACCAATCTTGTGCATCCAATAGGTGTGTTTGTGTCATTGGATGATCAATTAGGTTATTTTTGTCCTCCCTAGGCTTATTCTTGTCCAATTAGGGTTTTTAACCAATCTTGTGCATCTAATAAGTTCATTTGTGTCATTGGATTAACATTTAGGTCATTTTCGTCCTCCCCCGGCATATTCTTGTCCAATTAGGGTTTTTAACCAATCTTGTGTATCTAATAGGTGTGTTTGTGTCATTGGATGATCAATTAGAACATTTTCGTCCTCCCTAGGCATATTCTTGTCTAATTAGGGTTTTTAACCAATCTTGTGCATCCAATAGGTGTGTTTGTGTCATTGGATGATCAATTAGGTCATTTTCGTCCTCCCTAGGCTTATTCTTGTCCAATTAGGGTTTTTAACCAATCTTGTGCATCCAGTAAGTTCATTAGTGTCATTGGATGATCAATTAGGTCATTTTCGTCCTCCCTAGGCATGTTCTTGTCCAACTAGGGTTTTTAGCCAATCTTGTGCATCCAATAGGTGTGTTTGTGTCATTGGATGATCAATTAGGTAATTTTCGTCCTCCCTAGGCTTATTCCTGTCCAATTAGGGTTTTGAACCAATCTTGTGCATCCAATAAGTTCATTTGTGTCATTGGATGATCAATTAGGTCATTTTCGTCCTCCCTAGGCATATTCTTGTCCAGTTAGGGTTTTTAACCAATCTTGTGCATCCAATAGGTGTGTTTGTGTCATTGGATGATCAATTAGGTCATTTTCGTCCTCCCTAGGCTTATTCTTGTCCAATTAGGGTTTTTAACCAATCTTGTGCATCCAATAAGTTCATTAGTGTCATTGGATGATCAATTAGGTCATTTTCTTCCTACCTAGGCATGTTCTTGTCCAACTAGGGTTTTTAACCAATCTTGTGCATCCAATAAGTTCATTAGTGTCATTGGATGATCAATTAGGTCATTTTCGTCCTCCCTAGGCTTATTCTTGCCCAATTAGGGTTTTTAACCAATCTTGTGCATCCAATAAGTTGAGTTGTGTCATTGGATTAACATTTAGGTCATTTTCGTTCTCCCTAGGCTTATTCTTGTCCAATTAGGGTTTTTTAACCAATCTTGTGCATCCAATAAGTTCATTTGTGTAATTGGATTAACATTTAGGTCAATTTCGTCCTCCCTAGGCATATTCTTGTCCAATTAGGGTTTTTAACCAATCTTGTGCATCCAATAGGTGTGTTTGTGTCATTGGATGATCAATTAGGTCATTTTCGTCCTCCCTAGGATTATTCTTGTCCAATTAAGGATTTTAACCAATCTTGTGCATCCAATAAGTTGAGTTGTGTCATTAGATTAACATTTAGGTCATTTTCGTTCTCCCTAGGCTTATTCTTGTCCAATTAGGGTTTTTTAACCAATCTTGTGCATCCAATAAGTTCATTTGTGTAATTGGATTAACATTTAGGTCAATTTCGTCCTCCCTAGGCATATTCTTTTCCAATTAGGGTTTTTAACCAATCTTGTGCATCCAATAGGTGTGTTTGTGTCATTGGATGATCAATTAGGTCATTTTCGTCCTCCCTAGGATTATTCTTGTCCAATTAAGGTTTTTAACCAATCTTGTGCATCCAATAAGTTGAGTTGTGTCATTTGATTAACATTTAGGTCATTTTCGTTCTCCCTAGGCTTATTCTTGTCCAATTAGGGTTTTTAACCAATCTTGTGCATCCAATAAGTTCATTTGTGTTATTGGATTAACATTTAGGTCATATTCGTCCTCCGTAGGCATATTCTTGTCCAATTAGGGTTTTTAACCAATCTTGTGCATCCAATAGGTGTGTTAGTGTCATTGGACGATCAATTAGGTCATTTTCGTCCTCCCTAGGCATATTCTTGTCCAATTACGGTTTTTAACCAATATTGTGCGTCCAATAGGTGTGTTTGTGTCATTGGAAGATCAATTAGGTCATTTTCGTCCACCCTAGGCTTATTATTGTCCAATTAGGGTTTTTAACCAATCTTGTGCATCCAATAAGTTCATTAGTGTCATTGGATGATCAATTAGGTCATTTTCGTCCTCCCTAGGCATGTTCTTGTCCAACTAGGGTTTTTAACCAATCTTGTGCATCCAATAGGTGTGTTTGTGTCATTGGATGATCAATTAGGTCATTTTCGTCCTCCCTAGGCATATTATTGTCCAATTAGGGTTTTTAACCAATCTTGTGCATCCAATAAGTTTGTTTGTGTCATATAATTAATATTTAGGTCATTTTCGTCCTCCCTAGGCATATTATTGTCCAATTAGGGTTTTTAACCAATCTTGTGCATCCAATAAGTTCATTTGTGTTATTGGATTAACATTTAGGTCATATTCGTCCTCCCTAGGCATATTCTTGTCCAATTAGGGTTTTTAACCAATCTTGTGCATCCAATAATTTTGTTTGTGTCATTGAATTAATATTTTTGTCATTTTCGTCTTCCCTAGGCATATTATTGTCCAAGTAAGGTTTTTAACCAATCTTGTGCATCCAATAGGTGTGTTTCTGTCATTGGATGATCAATTAGGTCATTTTCGTCCTCCCTAGGCATATTCTTGTCCAATTAGGGTTTTTAACCAATCTTGTGCATCCAATAGGTGTGTTTGTGTCATTGGAAGATCAATTAGGTCATTTTCGTCCTCCCTAAGCATATTATTGTCCAATTAGGGTTTTTAACCAATCTTGTGCATCCAATAAGTTTGTTTGTGTCATTGAATTAATATTTAGGTCATTTTCGTCCTCCCTAGGCATATTATTGTCCAATTAGGGTTTTTAACCAATCTTGTGCATCCAATAAGTTCATTAGTGTCATTGGATGATCAATTAGGTCATTTTCGTCCTCCCTAGGCATGTTCTTGTCCAACTAGGGTTTTTAACCAATCTTGTGCATCCAATAGGTGTGTTTGTGTCATTGGATGATCAATTAGGTCATTTTCGTCCTCCCTAGGCATATTCTTGTCCAATTAGGGTTTTTAACCAATCTTGTGCATCCAATAGGTGTGTTTGAGTCATTGCATGATCAATTAGGTCATTTTCGTCCTCCCTAGGCTTATTCTTGTCCAATTAGGGTTTTTAACAAATCTTGTGCATCCAATAAGTTCATTTGTGTCATTGGATTAACATTTAGGTCATTTTCGTCCTCCCTAGGCATATTCTAATCCAATTAGGGTTTTTAACCAATCTTGTGCATCCAATAGGTGTGTTTGTGTCATTGGATGATCAATTAGGTCATTTTCGTCCTCCCTAGGCTTATTCTTGTCCAATTAGGGTTTTTAACCAATCTTGTGCATCCAATAAGTTGAGTTGTGTCATTGGATTAAGATTTAGGTCATTTTCGTTCTCCCTAGGCTTATTGTTGTCCAATTAGGGTTTTTAACCAATCTTTTGCATCCAATAAGTTCATTTGTGTTATTGGATTAACATTTAGGTCATATTCGTCCTCCCTAGGCATATTCTTGTCCAATTAGGGTTTTTAACCAATCTTGTGCATCCAATAGGTGTGTTTGTGTCATTGGATGATCAATTAGGTCATTTTCGTCCTCCCTAGGCATATTCTTGTCCAATTAGGGTTTTTAACCAATCTTGTGCATCCAATAGGTGTGTTTGTGTCATTGGATGATCAATTAGGTCATTTTCGTCCTCCCTAGGCTTATTCTTGTCCAATTAGGGTTTTTAACCAATCTTGTGCATCCAATAAGTTGAGTTGTGTCATTGGCTTAACATTTAGGTCATTTTCATTCTCCCTAGGCTTATTCTTGTCCAATTAGGTTTTTAACCAATCTTGTGCATCCAATAAGTTCATTTGTGTCATTGGATGATCAATTAGGTCATTTTCGTCCTCCCTAGACATATTCTTGTCCAGGTAGGGTTTTTAACCAATCTTGTGCATCCAATAGGTGTGTTTGTGTCATTGGATGATCAATTAGGTCATTTTCGTCCTCCCTAGGCATATTCTTGTCCAATTAGGGTTTTTAACCAATCTTGTGCATCCAATAGGTGTGTTTGTGTCATTGGATGATCAATTAGGTCATTTTCGTCCTCCTTAGGCATATTCTTGTCCAATTAGGGTTTTTAACGAATCTTGTGCATCCAATAGGTGTGTTTGTGTCATTGGATGATCAATTAGGTTATTTTCGTCCTCCCTAGGCTTATTCTTGTCCAATTAGGGTTTTTAACCAATCTTGTACATCCAATAAGTTGAGTTGTGTCATTGGATTAACATTTAGGTCATTTTCGTCCTCGCTAGGCATATTCTTGTCCAATTAGGGTTTTTAACCAATCTTGTGCATCCAATAGGTGTGTTTGTGTCATTGGATGATCAATTAGGTCATTTTTGTCCTCCCTAGGCTTATTCTTGTCCAATTAGGGTTTTTAACCAATCTTGTGCATCCAATAAGTTCATTTGTGTCATTGGATTAAAATTTAGGTCATTTTCGTCCTCCCCCGGCATATTCTTGTCCAATTAGGGTTTTTAACCAATCTTGTGTATCCAATAGGTGTGTTTGTGTCATTGGATGATCAATTAGGTCATTTTCGTCCTCCCTAGGCTTATTCTTGTCCAATTAGGGTTTTTAACTAATCTTGTGCATCCAATAAGTTCATTTGTGTCATTGGATGATCAGTTAGGTCATTTTCGTCCTCCCTAGGCATATTCTTGTACAACTATGGTTTTTAACCAATCTTGTGCATCCAATAAGTTCATTTGTGTCATTGGATGATCAATTAGGTCATTTTCGTCCTCCCTAGGCATATTCTTGTCCAACTAGGGTTTTTAACCAATCTTGTGCATCCAATAGGTGTGTTTGTGTCATTGGATGATCAATTAGGTCATTTTCGTCCTCCCTAGGCTTATTCTTGTCCAATTAGGGTTTTTAACCAATCTTGTGGATCAAATAGGTGTGTTTGTGTCATTGGATGATCAATTAGGTCATTTTCGTCCTCCCTAGGCTTATTCTTGTCCAATTAGGGTTTTTAACCAATCTTGTGCATCCAATAGGTGTGTTTGTGTCATTGGATGATCAATTAGGTCATTTTCGTCCTCCCTAGGCTTATTCTTGTCCAATTAGGGTTTTTAACCAATCTTGTGCATCCAATAGGTGTGTTTGTGTCATTGGATGATCAATTAGGTCATTTTCGTCCTCCCTAGGCTTATTCTTGTCCAATTAGGGTTTTTAACCAATCTTGTGCATCCAATAGGTGTGTTTGTGTCTTTGGATGATCAATTAGGTCATTTTCGCCCTCCGTAGGCCTATTCTTGTCCAATTAGGGTTTTTAACCAATCTATTGCATCCGATAAGTTTGTTTGTGTCATTGAATTAATATTTAGGTCATTTTCGTCTTCCCTAGGCATATTCTTGTCCAATTAGGGTTTTTAACCAATCTTGTGCATCCAATAGGTGTGTTTGTGTCATTGGATGATCAATTAGGTCATTTTCGTCCTCCCTATGCTTATTCTTGTCCAATTAGGGTTTTTAACCAATCTTGTGCTTCCAATAAGTTTGTTTGTTTCATTGAATTAATATTTAGGTCATTTTCGTCCTCCCTAGGCATATTCTTGTCCAATTAGGGTTTTTAACCAATCTTGTGCATCCAATAGGTGTGTTTGTGTCATTGGATGATCAATTAGGTCATTTTCGTCCTCCCTAGGCTTATTCTTGTCCAATTAGGGTTTTTAACCAATCTTGTGCATCCAATAAGTTCGCTTGTGTCATTGGATTAACATTTAGGTCATTTTCATCCTCCCTAGGCATATTCTTGTCCAATTAGGGTTTTTAACCAATCTTGTGCATCCAATAGGTGTGTTTGTGTCATTGGATGATCAATTAGGTCATTTTCGTCCTCCCTATGCTTATTCTTGTCCAATTAGGGTTTTTAACCAATCTTGTGCATCCAATAAGTTGAGTTGTGTCATTTGATTAACATTTTGGTCATTTTTGTCCTCCCTAGGCTTATTCTTGTCCAATTAGGGTTTTTAACCAATCTTGTGCATCCAATAGGTGTGTTTGTGTCATTGGATGATCAATTAGGTCATTTTCGTCCTCCCTAGGCATATTCTTGTCCAATTAGGGTTTTTAACCAATCTTGTGCATCCAATAGGTGTGTTTGTGTCATTGGATGATCAATTAGGTCATTTTCGTCCTCCCTAGGCTTATTCTTGTCCAATTAGGGTTTTTAACCAATCTTGTGCATCCAATAGGTGTGTGTTTGTGTCATTGGATGATCAATTAGGTTATTTTCGTCCTCCCTAGGCTTATTCTTGTCCAATTAGGGTTTTTAACTAATCTTGTGCATCCAATAGGTGTGTTTGTGTCATTGGATGATCAATTAGGTCATTTTCGTCCTCCCTAGGCTTATTCTTGTCCAATTAGGGTTTTCAACCAATCTTGTGCATCCAATAGGTGTGTTTGTGTCATTGGATGATCAATTAGGTCATTTTTGTCCTCCCTAGGCTTATTCTTGTCCAATTAGGGTTTTTAACCAATCTTGTGCATCCAATAAGTTCATTTGTGTTATTGGATTAACTTTTAGGTCATATTCGTCCTCCCTAGGCATATTCTTGTCCAATTATGGTTTTTAACCAATCTTGTGCATCCAATAGGTGTGTTTGTGTCATTGGATGATCGATTAGGTCATTTTCGTCCTCCTTAGGCATATTCTTGTCCAGTTAGGGTTTTTAACCAATCATGTGCCTCCAATAGATGTGTTTGTGTCATTGGATGATCAATTAGGTCATTTTCGTCTTCCCTAGGCTTATTCTTGTCCAATTACGGTTTTTAACCAATCTTTTGCATCCAATAAGTTCATTAGTGTCATTGGATGATCAATTAGGTCATTTTCGTCCTCCCTAGGCATGTTCTTGTCCAACTAGGGTTTTTAACCAATCTTGTGCATCCAATAGGTGTGTTTGTGTCATTGGATGATCAATTAGGTCATTTTCGTCCTCCCTAGGCATATTCTTGTCCAATTAGGGTTTTTAACCAATCTTGTGCATCCAATAGGTGTGTTTGTGTCAATGGATGATCAATTAGGTCATTTTCGTCCTCCCTAGGCTTATTCTTGTCCAATTAGGGTTTTTAACCAATCTTGTGCATCCAATAAGTTCTTTAGTGTCATTGGATGATCAATTAAGACATTTTCGTCCTCCCTAGGCTTATTCTTGTCCAATTAGGGTTTTTAACCAATCTTGTGCATCCAATAAGTTCATTAGTGTCATTGGACGATCAATTAGGTCATTTTCGTCCTCCCTAGGATTATTCTTGTCCAATTAGGGTTTTTAACCAATCTTGTGCATCCAATAGGTGTGTTTGTGTCATTGGATGATCAATTAGGTCATTTTCGTTCCCCTAGGCTTATTCTTGTCCAATTAGGGTTTTTAACCAATCTTGTGCATCCAATAAGTTCATTAGTGTCATTGGATGATCAATTAGGTCATTTTCGTCCTCCCTAGGCATGTTCTTGTCCAACTAGGGTTTTTAACCAATCTTGTGCATCCAATAGGTGTGTTTGTGTCATTGGATGATCAATTAGGTCATTTTCGTCCTCCCTAAGCATATTATTGTCCAATTAGGGTTTTTAACCTATCTTGTGCATCCAATAAGTTTGTTTGTGTCATTGAATTAATATTTAGGTTATTTTCGTCCTCCCTAGGCATATTATTGTCCAATTAGGGTTTTTAACCAATCTTGTACATCGAATAAGTTCATTTGTGTTATTGGATTAACATTTAGGTCATATTCGTCCTCCCTAGGCATATTATTGTCCAATTAGGGTTTTTAACCAATCTTGTGCATCCAATAAGTTTATTTGTGTCATTGAATTAATTTTTAGGTCATTTTCGTCCTCCCTAGGCATATTATTGTCCAATTAGGGTTTTTAACCAATCTTGTGCATCCAATAGGTGTGTTTGTGTCATTGGGTGATCAATTAGGTCATTTTCGTCCTCCCTATGCATATTCTTGTCCAATTAGGGTTTTTAACCAATCTTGTGCATCCAATAGGCGTGTTTGTGTCATTGGATGATCAATTAGGTCATTTTCGTCCTCCCTAGGCTTATTCTTGTCCAATTAGGGTTTTTAACCAATCTTGTGCATCCAATAAGTTCATTAGTGTCATTGGATAATCAATTAGGTCATTTTCGTCCTCCGTAGGCATATTATTGTCCAATTAGGGTTTTTAACCAATCTTGTGATCCAATAAGTTCATTTGTGTCATTGGATTAAAATTTAGGTCATTTTCGTCCTCCCCCGGCATATTCTTGTCCAATTAGGGTTTTTAACCAATCTTGTGTATCCAATAGGTGTGTTTGTGTCATTGGATGATCAATTAGGTCATTTTCGTCCTCCCTAGGCATATTCTTGTCAAATTAGGGTTTTTAACCAATCTTGTGCATCCAATAGGTGTGTTTGTGTCATTGGATGATCAATTAGGTCATTTTTGTCCTCCCTAGGCTTATTCTTGTCCAGTAAGGGTTTTTAACCAATCTTGTGCATCCAATAAGTTTGTTTGTGTCATTGAATTAATAATTTTGTCATTTTCGTCTTCCCTAGGCATATTATTGTCCAAGTAAGGTTTTTAACCAATCTTGTGCATCCAATAGGTGTGTTTGTGTCATTGGATGATCAATTAGGTCATTTTCGTCCTCCCTAGGCATATTCTTGTCCAATTAGGGTTTTCAACCAATCTTGTGCATCCAATAAGTTGAGTTGTTTCATTGGATTAACATTTAGGTCATTTTCGTCCTCCCTAGTGTTATTCTTGTCCAATTAGGGTTTTTAACCAGTCTTGTGCATCCAATAAGTTCATTTGTGTCATTGGATTAACATTTAGGTCATTTTCGTCCTCCCTAGGCATGTTCTTGTCAACTAGGGTTTTTAACCAATCTTGTGCATCCAATAGGTGTGTTTGTGTCATTGGATGATCAATTAGGTCATTTTCGTCCTCCCTAGGCATATTATTGTCCAATTAGGGTTTTTAACCAATCTTGTGCATCCAATAAGTTTGTTTGTGTCATATAATTAATATTTAGGTTATTTTCGTCCTCCCTAGGCATATTATTGTCCAATTAGGGTTTTTAACCAATCTTGTGCATCCAATAAGTTCATTTGTGTTATTGGATTAACATTTAGGTCATATTCGTCCTCCCTAGGCATATTCTTGTCCAATTAGGGTTTTTAACCAATCTTGTGCATCCAATAGGTGTGTTTGTGTCATTGGATGATCAATTAGGTCATTTTCGTCCTCCCTAGGCTTATTCTTGTCCAATTAGGGTTTTTAACCAATCTTGTGCATCCAATAAGTTCATTAGTGTCATTGGATGATCACTTAGGTCATTTTCGTCCTTCCTCGGCATGTTCTTGTCCAAGTAGGGTTTTTAACCAATCTTGTGCATCCAATAGGTGTGTTTGTGTCATTGGATAATCAATTAGGTCATTTTCGTCCTCCCTAGGCTTATTCTTGTCCAATTAGGGTTTTTAACCAATCTTGTGCACCCAATAACTTTGTTTGTGTCATTGAATTAATATTTAGGTCATTTTCGTCCTCCCTAGGTATATCCTTGTCCAATTAGGGTTTTTAACCAATCTTGAGCATCCAATAGGTGTGTTTGTGTCATTGGATGATCAATTAGGTCATTTTCGTCCTCACTAGGCTTATTCTTGTCCAATTAGGGTTTTTAACCAATCTTGTGCATCCAATAGGTGTGTTTGTGTCATTGGATGATCACTTAGGTCATTTTCGTTCTCCCTAGGCTTATTCTTGTCCAATTAGGGTTTTTAACCAATCTTGTGCATCCAATAAGTTCATTTGTGTTATTGGATTAACATTTAGGTCATATTCGTCCTCCCTAGGCATATTCTTGTCCAATTAGGGTTTTTAACCAATCTTGTGCATCCAATAGGTGTGTTTGTGTCATTGGATGATCAATTAGGTCATTTTCGTCCTCCCTAGGCATATTCTTGTCCAGTTAGGGTTTTTAACCAATCTTGTGCATCCAATAGGCGTGTTTGTGTCATTGGATGATCAATTAGGTCATTTTCTTCCTCCCCAGGCTTATTCTTGTCCAATTAGAGTTTTTAACCAATCTTGTGCATCCAATAGGTGTGTTTGTGTCATTGGATGATCAATTAGGTCATTTTCGTCCTCCCTAGGCTTATTCTTGTCCAATTAGGGTTTTTAACCAATCTTGTGCATCCAATAACTTTGTTTGTGTCATTGAATTAATTTTTAGGTCATTTTCCTCCTCCCTAGGCATATTCTTGTCCAATTAGGGTTTTTAACCAATCTTGTGCATCCAATAGGTGTGTTTGTGTCATTGGATGATCAATTAGGTCATTTTCGTCCTCCCTAGGCTTATTCTTGTCCAATTAGGGTTTTTAACCAATCTTGTGCATCCAATAAGTTCATTTCTGTCATTGGATTAACATTTAGGTCATTTTCGTCCTTCCTAGTCATATTCTTGTCCAATTAGGGTTTTTAACCAATCTTGTGCTTCCAATAGGTGTGTTTGTGACATTGGATGATCAATTAGGTCATTTTCGTCCTCCCTAAGCTTATTCTAGTCCAATTAGGGTTTTTAACCAATGTTGTGCATCCAATAGGTGTGTTTGTGTCATTGGATTAACATTTAGGTCATTTTCGTCCTCCCTAGGCTTGTTCTTGTCCAATTAGGGTTTTTAACCAATCTTGTGCATCCAATAGGTGTGTTTGTGTCATTGGATGATCAATTAGGTCATTTTCGTCCTCCCTAGGCTTATTCTTGTCCAATTAGGGTTTTTAACCAATCTTGTGCATCCAATAGGTGTGTTTGTGTCATTGGATGATCAATTAGGTCATTTTCGTCCTCCCTAGGCTTATTCTTGTCGAATTAGGGTTTTTAACCAATCTTGTGCATCCAATAAGTTCATTTGTGTTATTGGATTAACATTTAGGTCATATTCGTTCTCCCTTGGCTTATTCTTGTCCAATTAGGGTTTTTAACCAAACTTTTGCATCCAATAGGTGTGTTTGTGTCATTCGATGATCAATTAGGTCATTTTTGTCCTCCCTAGGCATCTTCTTGTCCAATTAGGGTTTTTAACCAATCTTGTGCATCCAATAGGTGTGTTTGTGTCATTGGATGATCAATTAGGTCATTTTCGTCCTCCCTAGGCTTATTCTTGTCCAATTAGGGTTTTTAACCAATCTTGTGCATCCAATAGGTGTGTTTGTGTCATTGGATGATCAATTAGGTCATTTTCGTCCTCCCTAGGCTTATTCTTGTCCAATTAGGGTTTTTAACTAATCTTGTGCATCCGATAAGTTCATTTGTGTCATTGGATGATCAATTAGGTCATTTTCGTCCTCCCTAGGCATATTCTTGTCCAATTAGGGTTTTTAACCAATCTTGTGCATCCAATAGGTGTGTTTGTGTCATTGGATGATCAATTAGGTCATTTTCGTCCTCCCTAGGCTTATTCTTGTCCAATTAGGGTTTTTAACCAATCTTGTGCATCCGATAAGTTTGTTTGTGTCATTGAATTAATATTTAGGTCATTTTCGTCCTCCCTAGGCATATTCTTGTCCAATTTGGGTTTTTAAGCAATCTTGGGCATCCAATAGGTGTGTTTGTGTCATTGGATGATCAATTAGGTCATTTTCGTCCTCCCTAGGCATATTCTTGTCCAATTAGGGTTTTTAACCAATCTTGTGCATCCAATAGGTGTGTTTGTGTCATTGGATGATCAATTAGGTCATTTTCGTCCTCCCTAGGCTTATTCTTGTCCAATTAGGGTTTTTAACCAATCTTGTGCATCCGATAAATTTGTTTGTGTCATTGAATTAATATTTAGGTCATTTTCGTCCTCCCTAGGCATATTCTTGTCCAATTAGGGTTTTTAACCAATCTTGTGCATCTAATAAGTTCATTTGTGTTATTGGATTAACATTTAGGTCATATTCGTCCTTCTAGGCATATTCTTGTCCAATTAGGGTTTTTAACCAATCTTGTGCTTCCAATAGGTGTGTTTGTGTCATTGTATGATCAATTAGGTCATTTCCGTCCTCCCTAGGCATATTCTTGTCCAATTAGGGTTTTTAACCAATCTTGTGCATCCAATAGGTGTGTTTGTGTCATTGGATAATCAATTAGGTCATTTTCGTCCTCCCTAGGCTTATTCTTGTCCAATTAGGGTTTTTAACCAATCTTGTGCACCCAATAACTTTGTTTGTGTCATTGAATTAATATTTAGGTCATTTTCGTCCTCCCTAGGCATATCCTTGTCCAATTAGGGTTTTTAACCAATCTTGAGCATCCAATAGGTGTGTTTGTGTCATTGGATGATCAATTAGGTCATTTTCGTCCTCCCTAGGCATATTCTTGTCCAATTAGGGTTTTTAACCAATCTTGTGCATCCAATAGGTGTGTTTGTGTCATTGGATGATCAATTAGGTCATTTTCGTCCTCCCTAGGCTTATTCTTGTCCAATTAGGGTTTTTAACCAATCTTGTCCATCCAATAAGTTCATTAGTGTCATTGGATGATCACTTAGGTCATTTTCGTCCTTCCTCGGCATGTTCTTGTCCAAGTAGGGTTTTTAACCAATCTTGTGCATCCAATAGGTGTGTTTGTGTCATTGGATGATCAATTAGGTCATTTCCGTCCTCCCTAGGCTTATTCTTGTCCAATTAGGGTTTTTAACCAATCTTGTGCACCCAATAACTTTGTTTGTGTCATTGAATTAATATTTAGGTCATTTTCGTCCTCCCTAGGCATATCCTTGTCCAATTAGGGTTTTTAACCAATCTTGAGCATCCAATAGGTGTGTTTGTGTCATTGGATGATCAATTAGGTCATTTTCGTTCCCCCTAGGCTTATTCTTGTCCAATTAGGGTTTTTAACCAATCTTGTGCATCCAATAAGTTCATTTGTGTTATTGGATTAAGATTTAGGTCATATTCGTCCTCCCTAGGCATATTCTTGTCCAATTAGGGTTTTTAACCCATCTTGTGCATCCAATAGGTGTGTTTGTGTCATTGGATGATCAATTAGGTCATTTTCGTCCTCCCTAGGCTTATTCTTGTCCAATTAGGGTTTTTAACCAATCTTGTGCATCCAATAAGTTCATTAGTGTCATTGGATGATCAATTAGGTCATTTTTGTCCTCCCTATGCATTTTCTTGTCCTACTAGGGTTTTTAACCAATCTTGTGCATCCAATAGGTGTGTTTGTGTCATTGGATGATCAATTAGGTCATTTTCGTCCTCCCTAGGCTTATTCTTGTCCAATTAGGGTTTTTAACCAATCTTGTGCATCCAATAAGTGTGTTTGTGTCATTGAATTAACATTTAGGTCATTTTCGTCCTCCCTAGGCATATTCTTGTCCAATTAGGGTTTTTAACCAATCTTGTGCATCCAATAGGTGTGTTTGTGTCATTGGATGATCAATTAGGTCATTTTCGTCCTCCCTAGGCTTATTCTTGTCCAATTAGGGTTTTTAACCAATCTTGTGCATCCAATAAGTTCATTAGTGTCATTGGATGATCACTAAGGTCATTTTCGTCCTCCCTATGCATGTTCTTGTCCAACTAGGGTTTTTAACCAATCTTGTGCATCCAATAGGTGTGTTTGTGTCATTGGATGATCAATTAGGTCATTTTCGTCCTCCCTAGGCTTATTCTTGTCCAATTAGGGTTTTTAACCAATCTTGTGCATCCAATAAGATTGTTTGTGTCATTGAATTAATATTTAGGTCATTTTCGTCCTCCCTAGGCATATTATTGTCCAATTAGGGTTTTTAACCAATCTTGTGCATCCAATAAGTTCATTTGTGTTATTGGATTAACATTTAGGTCATATTCGTCCTCCGTAGGCATATTCTTGTCCAATTAGGGTTTTTAACCAATCTTGTGCATCCAATAGGTGTGTTAGTGTCATTGGACGATCAATTAGGTCATTTTCGTCCTCCCTAGGCATATTCTTGTCCAATTACGGTTTTTAACCAATATTGTGCATCCAATAGGTGTGTTTGTGTCATTGGAAGATCAATTAGGTCATTTTCGTCCACCCTAGGCTTATTATTGTCCAATTAGGGTTTTTAACCAATCTTGTGCATCCAATAAGTTCATTAGTGTCATTGGATGATCAATTAGGTCATTTTCGTGCTCCCTAGGCATGTTCTTGTCCAACTAGGGTTTTTAACCAATCTTGTGCATCCAATAGGTGTGTTTGTGTCATTGGATGATCAATTAGGTCATTTTCGTCCTCCCTAGGCATATTATTGTCCAATTAGGGTTTTTAACCAATCTTGTGCATCCAATAAGTTTGTTTGTGTCATTGAATTAATATTTAGGTCATTTTCGTCCTCCCTAAGCATATTATTGTCCAATTATGGTTTTCAACCAATCTTGTGCATCCAATAGGTGTGTTTGTGTCATTGGATGATCAATTAGGTCATTTTCGTCCTCCCTAGGCATATTCTTGTCCAATTAGGGTTTTTAACCAATCTTGTGCATCCAATAGGTGTGTTTGTGTCATTGGATGATCAATTAGGTCATTTTCGTCCTCCCTAGGCTTATTCTTGTCCAATTAGGGTTTTTAACCAATCTTGTGCATCCAATAAGTTCATTAGTGTCATTGGATGATCAATTAGGTCATTTTCGTCCTCCCTAGGCATGTTCTTGTCCAACTAGGGTTTTTAACCAATCTTGTGCATCCAATAGGTGTGTTTGTGTCATTGGATGATCAATTAGGACATTTTCGTCCTCCCTAGGCTTATTCTTGTCCAATTAGGGTTTTTAACCAATCTTGTGCATCCAATAAGTTTGTTTGTGTCATTGAATTCATATTTAGGTCATTTTTGTCCTCCCTAGGCATATTCTTGTCCAATTAGGGTTTTTAACCAATCTTGTGCATCCAATAGGTGTGTTTGTGTCATTGGATGATCAATTAGGTCATTTTCGTTCTCCCTAGGCATATTCTAGTCCAATTAGGGTTTTTAACCAATCTTGTGCATCCAATAGGTGTGTTTGTGTCATTGGATGATCAATTAGGTCATTTTCGTCCTCCCTAGGCTTATTCTTGTCCAATTAGGGTTTTTAACCAATCTTGTGCATCCAATAAGTTCATTTGTGTTATTGGATTAACATTTAGGTCATATTCGTCCTCCCTAGTCATATTCTTGTCCAATTTGGGTTTTTAACCAATCTTGTGCATCCAATAGGTGTGTTTGTGTCATTGGATGATCAATTAGGTCATTTTCGTCCTCCCTAGGCATATTCTTGTCCAATTAGGGTTTTTAACCAATCTTGTGCATCCAATAGGTGTGTTTGTGTCATTGGATGATCACTTAGGTCATTTTCGTCCTCCCTAGGTAGGTTCTTGTCCAACTAGGGTTTTTAACCAATCTTGTGCATCCAATAGGTGTGTTTGTGTCATAGGATGATCAATTAGGTCATTTTTTGTCCTCCGTAGGCTTATTCTTGTCCAATTAGGGTTTTTAACCAATCTTGTGCATCCAATAAGTTCATTTGTGTTATTGGATTAACATTTAGGTCATATTCGTCCTCCCTAGTCATATTCTTGTCCAATTAGGGTTTTTAACCAATCTTGTGCATCCAATAGGTGTGTTTGTGTCATTGGATGATCAATTAGGTCATTTTCGTCCTCCCTAGGCTTATTCTTGTCCAATTAGGGTTTTTAACCAATCTTGTGCATCCAATAAGTTCATTTGTGTCATTGGATTAACATTTAGGTCATATCCGTCCTCCCTAGGCATATTCTTGTCCAATTAGTGTTTTTAACCAATCTTGTGCATCCAATAGGTGTGTTTGTGTCATTGGATGATCAATTAGGTCATTTTCGTCCTCCATAGGCTTATTCTTGTCCAATTAGGGTTTTTAACCAATCTTGTGCATCCAATAGGTGTTTTTGTGTTATTGGATGATCAATTAGGTCATTTTCGTCCTCCCTAGGCTTATTCTTGTCCAATTAGGGTTTTTAACCAATCTTGTGCATCCAATAGGTGTGTTTGTGTCATTGGATGATCAATTAGGTCATTTTCGTCCTCCCTAGGCTTATTCTTGTCCAATTAGGGTTTTTAACCAATCTTGTGCATCCAATAGGTGTGTTTGTATCATTGGGTGATCAATTAGGTCATTTTTGTCCTCCCTAGGCTTATTCTTGTCCAATTAGGGTTTTTAACCAATCTTGTGCATCCAATAGGTGTGTTTGTGTCATTGGATGATCAATTAGGTCATTTTCGTCCTCCCTAGGCTTATTCTTGTCCAATTAGGGTTTTTAACCAATCTTGTGCATCCAATAGGAGTGTTTGTGTCATTGGATGATTATTTAGGTCATTTTCGTCCTCCCTAGGCATATTCTTGTCCAATTAGGGTTTTTAACCAATCTTGTGCATCCAATAGGTGTGTTTGTGTCATTGGATGATCAATTAGGTCATTTTCGTCCTCCCTAGGCTTATACTTGTCCAATTAGGGTTTTTAACCAATCTTGTGCATCCAATAAGTTCATTAGTGTCGTTGGATTATCAATTAGGTCATTTTCGTCCTCCCTAGGCATATTCTTGTCCAATTAGGGTTTTTAACCAATCTTGTGCTTCCAATAGGTGTGTTTGTGTCATTGGATGACCAATTAGGTTATTTTCGTCCACCCTACGCTTATTCTTGTCCAATTAGGGTTTTTAACCAATCTTGTGCATCCAATAGGTGTGTTTGTGTCATTGGATGATCAATTAGGTCATTTTCGTCCTCCCTAGGCTTATTCTTGTCCAATTAGGGTTTTTAACCAATCTTGTGCATCCAATAACTTTGTTTGTGTCATTGAATTAATATTTAGGTCATTTTCGTCCTCCCTAGTCTTATTCTTGTCCAACTAGGGTTTTTAACCAATCTTGTGGATCCAATAGGTGTGTTTGTGTCATTGGATGATCAATTAGGTCATTTTCGTCCTCCCTAGGCTTATTCTTTTCCAATTAGGGTTTTAACCAATCCTGTGCATCCAATAGGTGTGTTTGTGTCATTGGATGATCAATTAGGTCATTTTCGTCCTCACTAGGCATATTCTTGTCCAACTAGGGTTTTTAACCAATCTTGTGCATCCAATAGGTGTGTTTGTGTCATTGGATGATCAATTAGGTCATTTTCGTCCTCCCTAGGCTTATTCTTGTCCAATTAGGGTTTTTAACCAATCTTGTGCATCCAATAAGTTCATTTGTGTCATTGGATTAACATTTAGGTCATATCCGTCCTCCCTAGGCATATTCTTGTCCAATTAGGGTTTTTAATAAATCTTGTGCATCCAATAGGTGTGTTTGTGTCATTGGATGATCAATTAGGTCATTTTCGTTCTCCCTAGGCTTATTCTTGTCCAATTAGGGTTTTTAACCAATCTTGTGCATCCAATAAGTTCATTTGTGTTATTGGATTAACATTTAGGTCATATTCGTCCTCCCTAGCCATATTCATGTCCAATTAGGGTTTTTAACCAATCTTGTGCATCCAATAAGTGTGTTTGTGTCATTGGATGATCAATTAGGTCATTTTCGTCCTCCCTAGGCATATTCTTGTCCAATTAGTGTTTTTAACCAATCTTGTGCATCCAATAGGTGTGTTTGTGTCCTTGGATGATCAATTAGGTCATTTTCGTCCTCCCTAGGCTTATTCTTGTCCAATTAGGGTTTTTAACCAATCTTGTGCATCCAATAAGTTCATTAGTGTCATTGGATGATCACTTAGGTCATTTTCGTCCTCCCTAGGCAGGTTCTTGTCCAACTAGGGTTTTTAACCAATCTTGTGCATCCAATAGGTGTGTTTGTGTCATTGGATGATCAATTAGGTCATTTTCGTTCTCCCTAGGCTTATTCTTGTCCAATTAGGGTTTTTAACCAATCTTGTGCATCCAATAGGTGTGTTTGTGTCATTGGATGATCAATTAGGTCATTTTCGTCCTCCCTAGGCTTATTCTTGTCTAGTTAGGGTTTTTAACCAATCTTGTGCATCCAATAGGTGTGTTTGTGTCATTGGATGATCAATTAGGTCATTTTCGTCCTCCCTAGGCTTATTCTTGTCCAATTAGGGTTTTTAACCAATCTTGTGCATCCAATAAGTGTGTTTGTGTCATTGAATTAACATTTAGGTCATTTTCGTCCTCCCTAGGCATATTCTTGTCCAATTAGGGTTTTTAACCAATCTTGTGCATCCAATAGGTGTGTTTGTGTCATTGGATGATCAATTAGGTCATTTTCGTCCTCCCTAGGCTTATTCTTGTCCAATTAGGGTTTTTAACCAATCTTGTGCATCCAATAAGTTCATTTATGTCATTGGATTAACATTTAGGTCATTTTCGTCTTCCCTAGGCATATTCTTGTCCAATTAGGGTTTTTAACCAATCTTGTGCATCCAATAGGTGTGTTTGTGTCATTGGATGATCAATTAGGTCATTTTCGTCCTCCCTAGGCTTATTCTTGTCCAATTAGGGTTTTTAACCAATCTTGTGCATCCAATAGGTGTGTTTGGGTCATTGGATGATATATTCGGTCATTTTCTTCCTCCCTATGCTTGTTCTTGTCCAATTAGGGTTTTTAACCAATCTTGTGCATCCAATAGGTGTGTTTGTGTCATTGGATGATCAATTAGGTCATTTTCGTCCTCCCTAGGCTTATTCTTGTCCAATTAGGGTTTTTAACCAATCTTGTGCATCCAATAGGTGTGTTTGTGTCATTGGATGATCAATTAGGTCATTTGCGTCCTCCCTAGGCTTATTCTTGTCCAATTAGGGTTTTTAACCAATCTTGTGCATCCAATAGGTGTGTTTGTGTCATTGGATGATCAATTAGGTCATTGTTGTCCTCCCTAGGCTTATTCTTGTCCAATTAGGGTTTTTAACCAATCTTGTGCATCCAATAGGTGTGTTTGTGTCATTGGATGATCAATTAGGTCATTTTCGTCCTCCCTAGGCTTATTCTTGTCCAATTAGGGTTTTTAACCAATCTTGTGCATCCAATAGGTGTGTTTGTGTCATTGGATGATCAATTAGGTCATTTATCGTCCTCCCTAGGCTTATTCTTGTCCAATTAGGGTTTTTAACCAATCTTGTGCATCCAATAGGTTGAGTTGTGTCATTGGATTAACATTTAGGTCATTTTCGTCCTCCCTAGGCATATTCTTGTCCAATTAGGGTTTTTAACCAATCTTGTGCATCCAATAGGTGTGTTTGTGTCATTGGATGATCAATTAGGTCATTTTCGTCCTCCCTAGGCTTATTCTTGTCCAATTAGGGTTTTTAACCAATCTTGTGCATCCAATAGGTGTGTTTGTGTCATTGGATGATCAATTAGGTCATTTTCGTCCTCCCTAGGCTTATTCTTGTCCAATTAGGGTTTTTAACCATTCTTGTGCATCCAATAGGTGTGTTTGTGTCATTGGATGATCAATTAGGTCATTGTTGTCCTCCCTAGGCTTATTCTTGTCCAATTAGGGTTTTTAACCAATCTTGTGCATCCAATAGGTGTGTTTGTGTCATTGGATGATCAATTAGGTCATTTTCGTCCTCCCTAGGCTTATTCTTGTCCAATTAGGGTTTTTAACCAATCTTGTGCATCCAATAACTTTGTTTGTGTCATTGAATTAATATTTAGGTCATTTTGGTCCTCCCTAGGCATATTCTTGTCCAATTAGGGTTTTTAACCAATCTTGTGCATCCAATAGGTGTGTTTGTGTCATAGGATGATCAATTAGGTCATTTTCGTCCTCCCTAGGCTTATTCTTGTCCAATTAGGGTTTTTAACCAATCTTGTGCATCCAATAAGTTCATTTGTGTCATTGGATTAACATTTAGGTCATATCCGTCCTCCCTAGGCATATTCTTGTCCAATTAGGGTTTTTAATAAATCTTGTGCATCCAATAGGTGTGTTTGTGTCATTGGATGATCAATTAGGTCATTTTCGTTCTCCCTAGGCTTATTCTTGTCTAATTAGGGTTTTTAACCAATCTTGTGCATCCAATAAGTTCATTTGTGTTATTGGATTAACATTTAGGTCATATTCGTCCTCCCTAGGCATATTCTTGTCCAATTAGCGTTTTTAACCAATCTTGTGCATCCAATAGGTGTGTTTGTGTCATTGGATGATCAATTAGGTCATTTTTGTCCTCCCTAGGCTTATTCTTGTCCAATTAGGGTTTTTAACCAATCTTGTGCATATCAATTAGGTCATTTTCGTCCCCCCTAGGCTTATTCTTGTCCAATTAGGGTTTTTAACCAATCTTGTGCATCCAATAAGTTCAATAGTGTCATTGGATGATCACTTAGGTTATTTTCGTCCTCCATATGCTGTTGTTGTCCAACTATGGTTTTTAACCAATCTTGTGCTTCCATTTGTGTCATTGGATGATCAATTAGGTCATTTTCGTTCTCCCTAGGCTTATTCTTGTCCAATTAGGGTTTTTGACCAATCTTGTGCATCCAATAAGTTCATTTGTGTTATTGGATTAACATTAAGGTCATATTCGTCCTCCCTAGGCATATTCTTTTCCAATTAGGGTTTTTAACCAATCTTGTGCATCCAATAGGTGTGTTTGTGTCATTGGATGATCAATTAGGTCATTTTCGTCCTCCCTAGGCATATTCTTGTCCAATTAGGGTTTTTAACCAATCTTGTGCATCCAATAGGTGTGTTTGTGTCATTGGATGATCAATTAGGTCATTTTCGTCCTCCCTAGGCTTATTCTTGTCCAATTAGGGTTTTTAACCAATCTTGTGCATCCGGTAGGTGTGTTTGTGTCATTGGATGATCAATTAGGTCATTTTCGTCCTCCCTAGGCTTATTCTTGTCCAATTAGGGTTTTTAACCAATCTTGTGCATCCAATAGGTGTGTTTGTGTCATTGGATGATCAATTAGGTCATTTTCGTCCTCCCTAGGCTTATTCTTGTCCAATTAGGGTTTTTAACCAATCTTGTGCATCCAATAGGTGTGTTTGTGTCATTGGATGATCAATTAGGTCATTTTCGTCCTTTCTATGCTTATTTTTGTCCAATTAGGGTTTTTAAGCAATCTTGTGCATCCAATAAGTTCATTTGTGTCATTGGATGATCAATTAGGTCATTTTCGTCCTCCCTAGGCATATTCTTGTCCAACTAGGGTTTCTAACCAATCTTGTGCTTCCAATAGATGTGTTTGTGTCATTGGATGATCAATTAGGTCATTTTCGTCCTCCCTAGGCTTATTCTTGTCCAATTAGGGTTTTTAACCAATCTTGTGCATCCAATAGGTGTGTTTGTGTCATTGGATGATCAATTAGGTCATTTTCGTCCTCCCTAGGCTTATTCTTGTCCAATTAGGGTTTTTAACCAATCTTGTGCATCCAATAGGTGTGTTTGTGTCATTGGATGATCAATTAGGTCATTTTCGTCCTCCCTAGGCTTATTCTTGTCCAATTAGGGTTTTTAACCAATCTTGTGCATCCAATAAGTTCATTTGTGTCATTGGATGATCAATTAGGTCATTTTCGTCCTTCCTAGGCATATTCTTGATCAACTAGGGTTTTAAACCAATCTTGTGCATCCAATAGGTGTGTTTGTGTCATTGGATGATCAATTAGGTCATTTTCGTCCTCCCTAGGCTTATTCTTGTCCAATTAGGGTTTTTAACCAATCTTGTGCATCCAATAGGTGTGTTTGTGTCATTGGATGATCAATTAGGTCATTTTCGTCCTCCCTAGGCTTATTCTTGTCCAATTAGGGTTTTTAACCAATCTTGTGCATCCAATAGGTGTGTTTGTGTCATTGGATGATCAATTAGGTCATTTTCGTCCTCCCTAGGCTTATTCTTGTCCAATTAGGGTTTTTAACCAATCTTGTACATCCAATAGGTATGTTTGTGTCATTGGATGATCAATTAGGTCATTTTCGTCCTCCCTAGGCATATTCTTGTCCAATTAGGGTTTTTAACCAATCTTGTGCATCCAATAGGTGTGTTTGTGGCATTGGATGATCAATTAGGTCATTTTCGTCCTCCCTAGGCTTATTCTTGTCCAATTAGGGTTTTTAACCAATCTTGTGCATCTAATAGGTGTGTTTGTGTCATTGGATGATCAATTAGGTCATTTTCGTCCTCCCTAGGCTTATTCTTGTCCATTTAGGGTTTTTAACCAATCTTGTGCATCCGACAAGTTTGTTTGTGTCATTCAATTAATATTTAGGTCATTTTCAACCTCCCTAGGCATATTCTTGTCCAATTAGGGTTTTTAACCGATCTTGTGCATCCAATAGGTGTGTTTGTGTCATTGGATGATCAATTAGGTCATTTTCGTCCTCCCTAGGCATATTCTTGTCCAATTAGGGTTTTTAACCAATCTTGTGCATCCAATAGGTGTGTTTGTGTCATTGGATGATCAATTAGGTCATTTTCGTCCTCCCTAGGCTTATTCTTGTCCAATTAGGGTTTTTAACCAATCTTGTGCATCTAATAGGTGTGTTTGTGTCATTGGATGATCAATTAGGTCATTTTCGTCCTCCCTAGGCTTATTCTTGTCCAATTAGGGTTATTAACCAATCTTGTGCATCCGATAAGCTTGTTTGTGTCATTGAATTAATATTTAGGTCATTTTCGTCTTCCCTAGGCATATTCTTGTCCAATTAGGGTTTTTAACCAATCTTGTGCATCCAATAGGTGTGTTTGTGTCATTGGATGATCAATTAGGTCATTTTCGTCCTCCCTAGGCTTATTCTTGTTCAATTAGGGTTTTTAACCAATCTTGTGCATCCAATAAGTTCATTTGTGTCATTGGATTAACATTTAGGTCATATCAGTCCTCCCTAGGCATATTCTTGTCCAATTAGGGTTTTTAACCAATCTTGTGCATCCAATAAGTTCATTTCTGTTATTGGATTAACATTTAGGTCATATTCGTCCTCCCTAGGCATATTCTTGTCCAATTAGGGTTTTTAACCAATCTTGTGCATCCAATAACTTTGTTTGTGTCATTGAATTAATATTTAGGTCATTTTCGTCCTGCCTAGGGATATTCTTGTCCAATTAGGGTTTTTAACCAATCTTGTGCATCCAATAGGTGTGTTTGTGTCATTGGATGATCAATTAGGTCATTTTCGTCCTCCCTAGGCTTATTCTTGTCCAATTAGGGTTTTTAACCAATCTTGTGCATCCAATAAGTTCATTTGTGTGATTGGATTAACATTTAGGTCATATCCGTCCTCCCTAGGCATATTCTTGTCCAATTAGGGTTTTTAACCAATTTTGTGCATCCAATAAGTTCATTTGTGTTATTGGATTAACATTTAGGTCATATTCGTCCTCCCTAGGCATATTCTTGTCCAATTAGGGTTTTTAACCAATCCTGTGCATCCAATAGGTGTGTTTGTGTCATTGGATGATCAATTAGGTCATTTTTGTCCTTCCTAAGCATATTCTTGTCCAATTAGGGTTTTTAACCAATCTTGTGCATCCAATAGGTGTGTTTGTGTCATTGGATGATCAATTAGGTCATTTTCGTCCTCCCTAGGCTTATTCTTGTCCAATTAGGGTTTTTAACCAATCTTGTGCATCCAATAGGTGTGTTTGTGTCATTGGATGATCAATTAGGTCATTTTCGTCCTCCCTAGGCTTATTCTTGTCCAATTAGGGTTTTTAACCAATCTTGTGCATCCAATAGGTGTGTTTGTGTCATTGGATGACCAATTAGGTCATTTTCGTCCTCCCTAGGCAAATTCTTGTCCAATTAGGGTTTTTAACCAATCTTGTGCATCCAATAGGTGTGTTTGTGTCATTGGATGATCAATTAGGTCATTTTCGTCCTCCCTAGGCTTATTCTTGTCCAATTAGGGTTTTTAACCAATCTTGTGCATCCAATAAGTTGAGTTGTGTCATTGGATTAACATTTAGGTCATTTTCGTTCTCCCTAGGCATATTCTTGTCCAATTAGGGTTTTTAACCCATCTTGTGCATCGAATAAGTTCATTTGTGTTATTGGATTAACATTTAGGTCATATTCGTCCTCCCTAGGCATATTGTTGTCCAATTAGGGTTTTTAACCAATCTTGTGCATCCAATAGGTGTGTTTGTGTCATTGGATGATCAATTAGGTCATTTTCGTCCTCCCTAGGCTTATTCTTGTCCAATTAGGGTTTTTAACCAATCTTGTGCATCCAATAACTTTGTTTGTGTCATTGAATTAATATTTAGGTCATTTTCGTCCTCCCTAGGCATATTCTTGTCCAATTAGGGTTTTTAATCAATCTTGTGCACCCAATAGGTGTGTTTGTGTCATTGGATGATCAATTTGGTCATTTTCGTCCTCCATAGGCTTATTCTTGTCCAATTAGGGTTTTTAACCAATCTTGTGCATCCAATATGTGTGTTTTTGTCATTGGATAATAAATTAGGTCATTTTCTTCCTCCCCAGGCTTATTCTTGTCCAATTAGGGTTTTCAACCAATCTTGTGCATCCAATAGAAGTGTTTGTGTCATTGGATGATCAATTAGGTCATTTTCGTCCTCTCTAGGCTTATTCTTGTCCAATTAGTGTTTTTAACCAATCTTGTGCATCCAATAGGTGTGTTTGTGTCATTGGATGATCAATTAGGTCATTTTCGTCCTCCCTAGGCATATTCTTGTCCAGTTAGGGTTTTTAACCAATCTTGTGCATCCAATAGGTGTGTTTGTGTCATTGGATGATCAATTAGGTCATTTTCGTCCTCCCTAGGCTTATTCTTGTCCAATTAGGGTTTTTAACCAATCTTGTGCATCCAATAAGTTCGGTTGTGTCATTGGATTAACATTTAGGTCATTTTCGTCCTCCCTAGGCATATTCTTGTCCAATTAGGGTTTTTAACCAATCTTGTGCATCCAATAGGTGTGTTTGTGTCATTGGATGATCAATTAGGTCATTTTCGTCATCCCTAGGCTTATTCTTGTCCAATTAGGGTTTTTAACCAATGTTGTGCATCCAATAAGTTCGTTTGTGTCATTGAATTAACATTTAGGTCATTTTCGTCCTCCCTAGGCATATTCTAGTCTAATTAGGGTTTTTAACCAATCTTGTGCATCCAATAGGTGTGGTTGTGGCAATGGATGATCAATTAGGTCATTTTCGTCCTCCCTAGGCTTTTTCTTGTCCAATTAGGGTTTTTAACCAATCTTGTGCATCCAATAGGTGTGTTTGTGTCATTGGATGATCAATTAGGTCATTTTCGTCCTCCCTAGGCTTATTCTTGTCCAATTAGGGTTTTTAACCAATCTTGTGCATCCAATAACTTTGTTTGTGTCATTGAATTAATATTAATGTCATTTTCGTCCTCCCTAGGCATATTCTTGTCCAATTAGAGTTTTTAACCAATCTTGTGCATCCAATAAGTTGAGTTGTGTCATTGGATTAACATTTAGGTCATTTTCGTCCTCCCTAGGCATATTCTTGTCCAATTAGGGTTTTTAACCAATCTTGTGCATCCAATAGGTGTGTTTGTGTCATTGGATGATCAATTAGGTCATTTTCGTCCTCCCTAGGCTTATTCTTGTCCAATTAGGGTTTTTAACCAATCTTGTGCATCCAATAGGTGTGTTTGTGTCATTGGATGATCAATTAGGTCATTTTCGTCCTCCCTAGGCTTATTCTTGTCCAATTAGGGTTTTTAACCATTCTTGTGCATCCAATAGGTGTGTTTGTGTCATTGGATGATCAATTAGGTCATTGTTGTCCTCCCTAGGCTTATTCTTGTCCAATTAGGGTTTTTAACCAATCTTGTGCATCCAATAGGTGTGTTTGTGTCATTGGATGATCAATTAGGTCATTTTCGTCCTCCCTAGGCTTATTCTTGTCCAATTAGGGTTTTTAACCAATCTTGTGCATCCAATAAGTTGAGTTATGTCATTGGATTAGCATTTAGGTCATTTTCGTCCTCCCTAGGCTTATTCTTGTCCAATTAGGGTTTTTAACCAATCTTGTGCATCCAATAGGTGTGTTTGTGTCATTGGATGATCAATTAGGTCATTTTTGTCCTCCCTAGGCTTATTGTTGTCCAATTAGGGTTTTTAACCAATCTTGTGCATCCAATAGGTGTGTTTGTGTCATTGGATGATCAATTAGGTCATTTTCGTCCTCCCTAGGCATATTCTTGTCCAATTAGGGTTTTTAACCAATCTTGTGCATCCAATAACTGTGTTTGTGTCATTGGATGATCAATTAGGTCATTTTCGTCCTCCCTAGGCTTATTCTTGCCCAATTAGGGTTTTTAACCAATCTTGTGCATCCAATAAGTTGAGTTCTGTCATTGGATTAACATTTAGGTCATTTTCATCCTCCCTAGGCTTATTCTTGTCCAATTAGGGTTTTTAACCAATCTTGTGCATCCAATAATTTCATTTGTGTCATTGGATTAATATTTAAGTCATTTTCGTCCTCTCTAGGCTTATTCTTGTCCAATTAGGGTTTTTAACCAATCTTGTGCATCCAATAGGTGTGTTTGTGTCATTGGATGATCAATTAGGTCATTTTTGTCCTCCCTAGGCTTATTCTTGTCCAATTAGGGTTTTTATCCAATCTTGTGCATCCAATAAGTTCATTTGTGTCATTGGATTAACATTTAGGTCATTTTCGTCCTCCCCCGACATATTCTTGTCCAATTAGGGTTTTTAACCAATCTTGTGTATCCAATAGGTGTGTTTGTGTCATTGGATGATCAACTAGGTCATTTTCGTCCTCCCTAGGCATATTCTTGTCCAATTAGGGTTTTTAACATATCTTGTGCATCCAATAAGTTTGTTTGTGTCATTGAATTAATATTTAGGTCATTTTCGTCCTCCCTAGGCATATTATTGTCCAATTAGGGTTTTTAACCAATCTTGTGCATCCAATAGGTTTGTTTGTGTCATTGGATGATCAATTAGGTCATTTTCGTCCTCCCTAGGCATATTCTTGTCCAATTAGGGTTTTTAACCAATCTTGTGCATCCAATAGGTGTGTTTGTGTCATTGGATGATCAATTAGGTCATTTTCGTCCTCCCAAGGCTTATTCTTGTCCAATTAGGGTTTTTAACCAATCTTGTGCATCCAATAAGTTCATTTGTGTCATTGAATTAATATTTAGGTCATTTTCGTCCTCCCCCGGCATATTATTGTCCAATTAGGGTTTTTAACCAATCTAGTGCATCCAATAGGTGTGTTTGTGTCATTGGATGATCAATTAGGTCATTTTCGTCGTCCCTAGGCATTCTCTTGTCCAATTAGGGTTTTTAACCAATCTTGTGCATCCAATAGGTGTGTTTGTGTCACTGGATGATCAATTAGGTCATTTTCGTCCTCCCTAGGCATATTCTTGTCCAATTATGATTTTTAACGAATCTTGTGCATCCAATAAGTGTGTTTGTGTCATTGGATGATCAATTAGGTCATTTTCGTCCTCCCTAGGCATATTATTGTCCAATTAGGGTTTTAACCAATCTTGTGCATCCAATAAGTTTGTTTGTCTCATTGAATTAATATTTAGGTTATTTTCGTCCTCCCTAGGCATATTCTTGTCCAATTAAGGTTTTTAACCAATCTTGTGCATCCAATAGGTGTGTTTGTGTCATTGGATGATCAATTAGGTCATTTTCGACCTCCCTAGGCACATTCTTGTCCAATTAGGGTTTTTAACCAATCTTGTGCATCCAATATGTGTGTTTGTGTCATTGGAAGATCAATTAGGTCATTTTCGTCCTCCCAAGGCTTATTATTGTCCAATTTGGGTTTTTAACCAATCTTGTGCATCCAATAAGTTAATTAGTGTCATTGGGTGATCAATTAGGTCATTTTCGTCCTCCCTAGGAATGTTCTTGTCCAACTAGGGTTTTTAACCAATCTTGTGCATCCAATAGGTGTGTTTGTGTCATTGGATGATCAATTAGGTCATTATCGTCCTCCCTAGGCATATTATTGTCCAGTTAGGGTTTTTAACCAATCTTGTGCATCCAATAAGTTTGTTTGTGTCATTGAATTAATATTTAGGTCATTTTCGTCCTCCCTAGGAATATTATTGTCCAATTAGGGTTTTTAACCAATCTTGTGCATCGAATAAGTTCATTTGTGTTATTGGATTAACATTTAGGTCATATTCTTCCTCCCTAGGCATATTCTTATCCAATTAGGGTTTTTAACCAATCTTGTGCATCCAATAGGTGTGTTTGTGTCATTGGATGATCAATTAGGTCATTTTCGTCCTCCCTAGGCATATTCTTGTCCAATTAGGGTTTTTAACCAATCTTGTGCATCCAATAAGTTTGTTTGTGTCATTGAATTAATATTTAGGTCATTTTCGTCCTCCCTAGGCTTATTCTTGTCCAATTAGGGTTTTTAAACAATCTTGTGCATCCAATAAGTACATTTGTGTTATTGGATTATCATTTAGGTCATATTCGTCCTCCCTAGGCATATTCTTGTCCAATTAGGGTTTTTAACCAATCTTGTGCATCCAATAGGTGTCTTTGTGTCATTGGATGATCAATTAGGTCATTTTCGTCCTCCCTAGGCATATTCTTGTCCCGTTAGGGTTTTTAACCAATCTTGTGCATCCAATAGGTGTGTTTGTGTCATTGGATGATCAATTAGGTCATTTTCGTCCTCCCTAGGCTTATTCTTGTCCAATTAGGGTTTTTAACCAATCTTGTGCATCCAATAGGTGTGTTTGTGTCATTGGATGATCAATTAGGTCATTTTCGTCCTCCCTAGGCTTATTCTTGTCCAATTAGGGTTTTTAACCAATCTTGTGCATCCAATAGGTGTGTTTGTGTCATTGGATGATCAATTAGGTCATTTTCATCCTCCCTAGGCTTATCCTTGTCCAATTAGGGTTTTTAACCAATGTTGTGCATCCAATAAGTTCGTTTGTGTCATTGAATTAACATTTAGGTCATTTTTGTCCTCCCTAGGTATATTCTTGTCCAATTAGGGTTTTTAACCAATCTTGTGCATCCAATAGGTGTGTTTGTGTCATTGGATGATCAATTAGGTCATTTTCGTCCTCCCTAGGCTTATTCTTGTCCAATTAGGGGTTTTAACCAATCTTGTGCATCCAATAAGTTCATCTGTGTCATTGGATGATCAATTAGGTCATTTTCGTCCTCCCTAGGCTGATTCTTGTCCAATTAGGGTTTTAAACCAATCTTGTGCATCCAATAACTTTGTTTGTGTCATTGAATTAATATTTAGATCATTTTCGCCCTCCCTAGGCATATTCTTGTCCAATTAGGGTTTTTAACCAATCTTGTGCATCCAATAGGTGTGTTTGTGTCATTGGATGATCAATTAGGTCATTTTCGTCCTCCCTAGGCTTATTCTTGTCCAATTAGGGTTTTTAACCAATCTTGTGCATCCAATAGGTGTGTTTGTGTCATTGGATGATCAATTAGGTCATTTTCGTCCTCCCTAGGCTTATTCTTGTCCAATTAGGGTTTTTAACCAATCTTGTGCATCCAATAGGTGTGTTTGTGTCATTGGATGATCAATTAGGTTATTTTCGCCTCCCTAGGCTTATTCTTGTCCAATTAGGGTTTTTAACCAATCTTGTGCATCCAATAAGTTCATTTGTGTCATTGGATGATCAATTAGGTCATTTTCGTCCTCCCTAGGCATATTCTTGTCCAACTAGGGTTTTAAAACAATCTTGTGCATCCAATAGGTGTGTTTGTGTCATTGGATGATCAATTAGGTCATTTTCGTCCTCCCTAGGCTTATTCTTGTCCAATTAGGGTTTTTAACCAATCTTGTGCATCCAATAGGTGTGTTTGTGTCATTGGATGATCAATTAGGTCATTTTCGTCCTCCCTAGGCTTATTCTTGTCCAATTAGGGTTTTTAACCAATCTTGTGCATCCAATAGGTGTGTTTGTGTCATTGGATGATCAATTAGGTCATTTTCGTCCTTTCTATGCTTATTTTTGTCCAATTAGGGTTTTTAAGCAATCTTGTGCATCCAATAAGTTCATTTGTGTCATTGGATGATCAATTAGGTCATTTTCGTCCTCCCTAGGCATATTCTTGTCCAACTAGGGTTTCTAACCAATCTTGTGCTTCCAATAGATGTGTTTGTGTCATTGGATGATCAATTAGGTCATTTTCGTCCTCCCTAGGCTTATTCTTGTCCAATTAGGGTTTTTAACCAATCTTGTGCATCCAATAGGTGTGTTTGTGTCATTGGATGATCAATTAGGTCATTTTCGTCCTCCCTAGGCTTATTCTTGTCCAATTAGGGTTTTTAACCAATCTTGTGCATCCAATAGGTGTGTTTGTGTCATTGGATGATCAATTAGGTCATTTTCGTCCTCCCTAGGCTTATTCTTGTCCAATTAGGGTTTTTAACCAATCTTGTGCATCCGATAAGTTTGTTTGTGTCATTGGATCATCAATTAGGTCATTTTCGTCCTCCCTAGAATTTTTCTTGTCCAATTAGGGTTTTTAACCAATCATGTGCATCCAATAAGTTGAGTTGTGTCATCGGATTAACATTTAGGTCATTTTCGTTCTCCCTAGGCTTATTCTTGTCCAATTAGGGTTTTTAACCAATCATGTGCATCCAATAAGTTCATTTGTGTTATTGGATTAACATTTAGGTCATATTCGTCCTCCTTAATCATATTCTTGTCCAATTAGGGTTTTTAACCAATCTTGTGCATCCAATAGGTGTGTTTGTGTCATTGGATGATCAATTAGGTCATTTTCGTCCTCCCTAGGCATATTCTTGTCCAATTAGGGTTTTTAACCAATCTTGTGCATCCAATAGGTGTGTTTGTGTCATTGGATGATCAATTAGGTCATTTTCGTCCTCCCTAGGCTTATTCTTGTCCAACTAGGGTTTTAAACCAATCTTGTGCATCCAATAAGTTCATTTGTGTCATTGGATGATCAATTAGGTCATTTTCGTCCTCCCTAGGCATATTCTTGTCCAACTAGGGTTTTTAACCAATCTTGTGCATCCAATAGGTGTGTTTGTGTCATTGGATGATCAATTAGGTCATTTTCGTCCTCCCTAGGCTTATTCTTGTCCAATTAGGGTTTTTAACCAATCTTGTGCATCCAATAGGTGTGTTTGTGTCATTGGATGATCAATTAGGTTATTTTCGTCCTCCCTAGGCTAATTCTTGTCCAACTAGGGTTTTTAACCAATCTTGTGCATCCAATAAGTTGAGTTGTTTCATTGGATTAACATTTAGGTCATTTTCGTCCTCCCTAGGCATATTCTTGTCCAATTAAGGTTTTTAACCAATCTTGTGCATCCAATAGGTGTGTTTGTGTCATTGGATTATCAATTGGGTCATTTTATTCCTCCCTAGGCTTATTCTTGTCCAATTAGGGTTTTTAACAAATCTTGTGCATCCAATAAGTTCATTTGTGTCAATGGATGATCAATTAGGTCATTTTCGTCCTCCCTAGGCATATTCTTGTCCAACTAGGGTTTTTAACCAATCTTGTGCATCCAATAAGTTCATTTGTGTCGAATGATCAATTAGGTCATTTTCGTCCTCCCTAGGCATATTCTTGTCCAACTAGGGTTTTTAACCAATCTTGTGCATCCAATAGGTGTGTTTGTGTCATTGGATGATCAATTAGGTCATTTTCGTCCTCCCTAGGCTTATTCTTGTCCAATTAGGGTTTTTAACCAATCTTGTGCATCCAATAGGTGTGTTTGTGTCATTGGATGATCAATTAGGTCATTTTCGTCCTCCCTAGGCTTATTCTTGTCCAATTAGGGTTTTTAACCAAACTTGTGCATCCAACAGGTGTGTTTGTGTTATTGGATGATCAATTAGGTCATTTTTGTCCTCCCTAGGCTTATTCTTGTCCAATTAGGGTTTTTAACCAATCTTGTGCATCCAATAGGTGTGTTTGTGTCATTGGATGATCAATTAGGTCATTTTCGTCCTCCCTAGGCTTATTCTTGTCCAATTAGGGTTTTTAACCAATCTTGTGCATCCAATAGGTGTGTTTGTGTCATTGGATGATCAATTAGGTTATTTTCGTCCTTCCTAGGCATATTCTTGTATAATTAGGGTTTTTAACCAGTCTTGTGCATCCAATAGGTGTGTTTGTGTCATTGAATGATCAATTAGGTCATTTTCGTTCTTCGAAGGCTTATTCTTGTCCAATTAGGGTTTTAAACCAATCTTGTGCATCCAATATGTTTATTTGTGTCATTGGATTAACATTTAGGTCATTTTCGTCCTCCCTAGGCATATTCTTGTCCAATTAGGGTTTTTAACCAATCTTGTGCATCCAATAGGTGTGTTTGTGTCATTGGATGATCAATTAGGTCATTTTCGTCCTCCCTAGGCTTATTCTTGTCCAATTAGGGTTTTTAACCAATCTTGTGCATCCAATAAGTTTGTTTATGTCATTAAATTAATATTTTGGTCATTTTCGTCCTCCCTAGGCATATTCTTGTCCAATTAGGGTTTTTAACCAATCTTGTGCATCCAATAGGTGTGTTTGTGTCATTGGATGATCAATTAGGTCATTTTCGTCCTCCCTAGGCTTATTCTTGTCCAATTAGGGTTTTTAACCAATCTTGTGCATCCAATAGGTGTGTTTGTGTCATTGGATGATTAATTAGGTCATTTTCATCCTCCCTAGGCTTATTCTTGTCCAATTAGGGTTTTTAACCAATCTTGTGCATCCAATAAGTTCATTTGTGTCATTGGATTAACATTAAGGTCATTTTCGTCTTCCCTAGGCATATTCTTGTCCAATTAGGGTTTTTAACTAATCTTGTGCATCCAATAGGTGTGTTTGTGTCATTCGATGATCAATTAGGTCATTTTCGTCCTCCCTAGGCTTATTCTTGTCCAATTAGGATTTTTAACCAATCTTGTGCATCCAATAAGTTCATTTGTGTCATTGGATTAACATTAAGGTCATTTTCGTCTTCCCTAGGCATATTCTTGTCCAATTAGGGTTTTTAACCAATCTTGTGGATCCAATAGGTGAGTTTGTGTCATTGGATGATCAATTAGATCATTTTCGTCCTCCCTAGGCTTATTCTTGTCCAATTATGGTTTTTAACCAATCTTGTACATCCAATAGGTGTGTTTGTGTCATTGGATGATCAATTAGGTCATTTTCGTCCTCCCTAGGCATATTCTTGTCCAATTAGGATTTTTAACCAATCTTGTGCATCCAATAGGTGTGTTTGTGTCATTGGATGATCAATTAGGTCATTTTCGTCCTCCATAGGCTTATTCTTGTCCAATTAGGGTTTTTAACCAATCTTGTGCATCCAATAGGTGAGTTTGTGTCATTGGATTACCATTTAGGTCATTTTCGTCCTCCCTAGGCTTATTCTTGTCCAATTAGGGTTTTTAACCAATCTTGTGCATCCAATAAGTTTGTTTGTGTCATTGAATTAATATTTAGGTCATTTTCGTCCTCCCTAGGCATATTCTTGTCAAATTAGGGTTTTTAACCAATCTTGTGCATCCAATAAGTTCATTAGTGTCATTGGATGATCAATTAGGTCATTTTCGTCCTCCCTAGGCATGTTCTTGTCCAACTAGGGTTTTTAACCAATCTTGTGCATCCAATAGGTGTGTTTGTGTCATTGGATGATCAATTAGGTCATTTTCGTCCTCCCTAGGCTTATTCTTGTCCAATTAGGGTTTTTAACCAATCTTGTGCATCCAATAAGTTCATTAGTGTCAGTGGATGATCAATTAGGTCATTTTCGTCCTCCCTAGGCATGTTCTTGTCCAACTAGGGTTTTTAACCAATCTTGTGCATCCAATAGGTTTGTTTGTGTCATTGGATGATTAATTAGGTCATTTTCGTCCTCCCTAGGCTTTATTATTGTCCAACTAGGGTTTTTAACCAATCTTGTGCATCCAATAAGTTCATTAGTGTCATTGAATGATCAATTAGGTCATTTTCGTCCTCCCTATGCATGTTCTTGTCCAACTAGGGTTTTTAACCAATCTTGTGCATCCAATAGGTGTGTTTGTGTCATTGGATGATCAGATAGGTCATTTTCGTCCTCCCTAGGCTTATTCTTGTCCAATTAGGGTTTTTAACCAATCTTGTGCATCCAATAAGTTGAGTTGTGTCATTGGATTAACATTTAGGTCATTTTCATTCTCCCTAGGCTTATTCTTGTCCAATTAGGGTTTTTAACTAATCTTGTGCATCCAATAAGTTCATTTGTGCATTGGATGATCAATTAGGTCATTTTCGTCCTCCCTAGGCATATTCTTGTCCAATTAGGGTTTTTAACCAATCTTGTGCATCCAATAGGTGTGTTTGTGTCATTGGATGATCAATTAGGTCATTTTCGTCCTCCCTAGGCTTATTCTTGTCCAATTAGGGTTTTTAACAGATCTTGTGCATCCAATAACTTTGTTTGTGTCATTGAATTAATATTTAGGTCATTTTCGTCCTCCCTAGGCATATTCTTGTCCAATTAGGGTTTTTAACCAATCTTGTGCATCCAATAGGTGTGTTTGTGTCATTGGATGATCAATTAGGTCATTTTCGTCCTCCCTAGGCTTATTCTTGTCCAATTAGGGTTTTTAACCAATCTTGTGCATCCAATAAGTTTGTTTGTGTCATTGGATGATCAATTAGGTCATTTTCGTCCTCCCTAGGCATATTATTGTCCAATTAGGGTTTTTAACCAATCTTGTGCATCCAATAAGTTCATTTGTGTTATTGGATTAACATTTAGGTCATATTCGTCCTCCCTAGGCATATTCTTGTCCAATTAGGGTTTTTAACCAATCTTGTGCATCCAATAGGTGTGTTTGTGTCATTGGATGATCAATTAGGTCATTTTCGTCCTCCCTAGGCTTATTCTTGTCCAATTAGGGTTTTTAACCAATCTTGTGCATCCAATAAGTTCATTAGTGTCATTGGATGATCACTTAGGTCATTTTCGTCCTTCCTCGGCATGTTCTTGTCCAAGTAGGGTTTTTAACCAATCTTGTGCATCCAATAGGTGTGTTTGTGTCATTGGATAATCAATTAGGTCATTTTCGTCCTCCCTAGGCTTATTCTTGTCCAATTAGGGTTTTTAACCAATCTTGTGCACCCAATAACTTTGTTTGTGTCATTGAATTAATATTTAGGTCATTTTCGTCCTCCCTAGGTATATCCTTGTCCAATTAGGGTTTTTAACCAATCTTGAGCATCCAATAGGTGTGTTTGTGTCATTGGATGATCAATTAGGTCATTTTCGTCCTCACTAGGCTTATTCTTGTCCAATTAGGGTTTTTAACCAATCTTGTGCATCCAATAGGTGTGTTTGTGTCATTGGATGATCACTTAGGTCATTTTCGTTCTCCCTAGGCTTATTCTTGTCCAATTAGGGTTTTTAACCAATCTTGTGCATCCAATAAGTTCATTTGTGTTATTGGATTAACATTTAGGTCATATTCGTCCTCCCTAGGCATATTCTTGTCCAATTAGGGTTTTTAACCAATCTTGTGCATCCAATAGGTGTGTTTGTGTCATTGGATGATCAATTAGGTCATTTTCGTCCTCCCTAGGCATATTCTTGTCCAGTTAGGGTTTTTAACCAATCTTGTGCATCCAATAGGCGTGTTTGTGTCATTGGATGATCAATTAGGTCATTTTCTTCCTCCCCAGGCTTATTCTTGTCCAATTAGAGTTTTTAACCAATCTTGTGCATCCAATAGGTGTGTTTGTGTCATTGGATGATCAATTAGGTCATTTTCGTCCTCCCTAGGCTTATTCTTGTCCAATTAGGGTTTTTAACCAATCTTGTGCATCCAATAACTTTGTTTGTGTCATTGAATTAATTTTTAGGTCATTTTCCTCCTCCCTAGGCATATTCTTGTCCAATTAGGGTTTTTAACCAATCTTGTGCATCCAATAGGTGTGTTTGTGTCATTGGATGATCAATTAGGTCATTTTCGTCCTCCCTAGGCTTATTCTTGTCCAATTAGGGTTTTTAACCAATCTTGTGCATCCAATAAGTTCATTTCTGTCATTGGATTAACATTTAGGTCATTTTCGTCCTTCCTAGTCATATTCTTGTCCAATTAGGGTTTTTAACCAATCTTGTGCTTCCAATAGGTGTGTTTGTGACATTGGATGATCAATTAGGTCATTTTCGTCCTCCCTAAGCTTATTCTAGTCCAATTAGGGTTTTTAACCAATGTTGTGCATCCAATAGGTGTGTTTGTGTCATTGGATTAACATTTAGGTCATTTTCGTCCTCCCTAGGCTTGTTCTTGTCCAATTAGGGTTTTTAACCAATCTTGTGCATCCAATAGGTGTGTTTGTGTCATTGGATGATCAATTAGGTCATTTTCGTCCTCCCTAGGCTTATTCTTGTCCAATTAGGGTTTTTAACCAATCTTGTGCATCCAATAGGTGTGTTTGTGTCATTGGATGATCAATTAGGTCATTTTCGTCCTCCCTAGGCTTATTCTTGTCGAATTAGGGTTTTTAACCAATCTTGTGCATCCAATAAGTTCATTTGTGTTATTGGATTAACATTTAGGTCATATTCGTTCTCCCTTGGCTTATTCTTGTCCAATTAGGGTTTTTAACCAAACTTTTGCATCCAATAGGTGTGTTTGTGTCATTCGATGATCAATTAGGTCATTTTTGTCCTCCCTAGGCATCTTCTTGTCCAATTAGGGTTTTTAACCAATCTTGTGCATCCAATAGGTGTGTTTGTGTCATTGGATGATCAATTAGGTCATTTTCGTCCTCCCTAGGCTTATTCTTGTCCAATTAGGGTTTTTAACCAATCTTGTGCATCCAATAGGTGTGTTTGTGTCATTGGATGATCAATTAGGTCATTTTCGTCCTCCCTAGGCTTATTCTTGTCCAATTAGGGTTTTTAACTAATCTTGTGCATCCGATAAGTTCATTTGTGTCATTGGATGATCAATTAGGTCATTTTCGTCCTCCCTAGGCATATTCTTGTCCAATTAGGGTTTTTAACCAATCTTGTGCATCCAATAGGTGTGTTTGTGTCATTGGATGATCAATTAGGTCATTTTCGTCCTCCCTAGGCTTATTCTTGTCCAATTAGGGTTTTTAACCAATCTTGTGCATCCGATAAGTTTGTTTGTGTCATTGAATTAATATTTAGGTCATTTTCGTCCTCCCTAGGCATATTCTTGTCCAATTTGGGTTTTTAAGCAATCTTGGGCATCCAATAGGTGTGTTTGTGTCATTGGATGATCAATTAGGTCATTTTCGTCCTCCCTAGGCATATTCTTGTCCAATTAGGGTTTTTAACCAATCTTGTGCATCCAATAGGTGTGTTTGTGTCATTGGATGATCAATTAGGTCATTTTCGTCCTCCCTAGGCTTATTCTTGTCCAATTAGGGTTTTTAACCAATCTTGTGCATCCGATAAATTTGTTTGTGTCATTGAATTAATATTTAGGTCATTTTCGTCCTCCCTAGGCATATTCTTGTCCAATTAGGGTTTTTAACCAATCTTGTGCATCTAATAAGTTCATTTGTGTTATTGGATTAACATTTAGGTCATATTCGTCCTTCTAGGCATATTCTTGTCCAATTAGGGTTTTTAACCAATCTTGTGCTTCCAATAGGTGTGTTTGTGTCATTGTATGATCAATTAGGTCATTTCCGTCCTCCCTAGGCATATTCTTGTCCAATTAGGGTTTTTAACCAATCTTGTGCATCCAATAGGTGTGTTTGTGTCATTGGATAATCAATTAGGTCATTTTCGTCCTCCCTAGGCTTATTCTTGTCCAATTAGGGTTTTTAACCAATCTTGTGCACCCAATAACTTTGTTTGTGTCATTGAATTAATATTTAGGTCATTTTCGTCCTCCCTAGGCATATCCTTGTCCAATTAGGGTTTTTAACCAATCTTGAGCATCCAATAGGTGTGTTTGTGTCATTGGATGATCAATTAGGTCATTTTCGTCCTCCCTAGGCATATTCTTGTCCAATTAGGGTTTTTAACCAATCTTGTGCATCCAATAGGTGTGTTTGTGTCATTGGATGATCAATTAGGTCATTTTCGTCCTCCCTAGGCTTATTCTTGTCCAATTAGGGTTTTTAACCAATCTTGTCCATCCAATAAGTTCATTAGTGTCATTGGATGATCACTTAGGTCATTTTCGTCCTTCCTCGGCATGTTCTTGTCCAAGTAGGGTTTTTAACCAATCTTGTGCATCCAATAGGTGTGTTTGTGTCATTGGATGATCAATTAGGTCATTTCCGTCCTCCCTAGGCTTATTCTTGTCCAATTAGGGTTTTTAACCAATCTTGTGCACCCAATAACTTTGTTTGTGTCATTGAATTAATATTTAGGTCATTTTCGTCCTCCCTAGGCATATCCTTGTCCAATTAGGGTTTTTAACCAATCTTGAGCATCCAATAGGTGTGTTTGTGTCATTGGATGATCAATTAGGTCATTTTCGTTCCCCCTAGGCTTATTCTTGTCCAATTAGGGTTTTTAACCAATCTTGTGCATCCAATAAGTTCATTTGTGTTATTGGATTAAGATTTAGGTCATATTCGTCCTCCCTAGGCATATTCTTGTCCAATTAGGGTTTTTAACCCATCTTGTGCATCCAATAGGTGTGTTTGTGTCATTGGATGATCAATTAGGTCATTTTCGTCCTCCCTAGGCTTATTCTTGTCCAATTAGGGTTTTTAACCAATCTTGTGCATCCAATAAGTTCATTAGTGTCATTGGATGATTAATTAGGTCATTTTCATCCTCCCTATGCATGTTCTTGTCCAACTAGGGTTTTTAACCAACCTTGTGCATCCAATAGGTGTGTTTGTGTCATTGGATGATCAGATAGGTCATTTTCGTCCTCCCTAGGCTTATTCTTGCCCAATTAAGGTTTTTAACCAATCTTGTGCATCCAATAAGTTGAGTAGTATCATTGGATTAGCATTTAGGTAATTTTCGTCCTCCCTAGGCTTATTATTGTCCAATTAGGGTTTTTAAACAATCTTGTGCATCCAATAAGTTCATTTGTGTCATTGGATTAACATTTAGGTCATTTTTGTCCTCCCTAGGCATATTCTTGTCCAATTAGGGTTTTTAACCAATCTTGTGCATCCAATAAGTTGAGTTGTATCATTGGATTAGCATTTAGGTAATTTTCGTCCTCCCTAGGCTTATTATTGTCCAAATAGGGTTTTTAAACAATCTTGTGCATCCAATAAGTTCATTTGTGTCATTGGATGATCAATTACGTCATTTTCGTCCTCCCTAGGCTTATTCTTGTCCAATTAGGGTTTTTAACCAATCTTGTGCATCCAATAACTTTGTTTGTGTCATTGAATTAATATTTAGGTCATTTTCGTCCTCCCTAGGCATATTCTTGTCCAATTAGGGTTTTTAACCAATCTTGTGCATCCAATAGGTGTGTTTGTGTCATTGGATGATCAATTAGGTCATTTTCGTCCTCCCTAGGCTTATTCTTGTCCAATTAGGGTTTTTAACCAATCTTGTTCATCCAATAGGTGTGTTTGTGTCAATGGATGATCAATTAGGTCGTTTTCGTCGTCCCTAGGCTTATTCATGTCCAATTAGGGTTTTTAACCAATCTTGTGCATCCAATAGGTGTGTTTGTGTCATTGGATGATCAATTAGGTCATTTTCGTCCTACCTAGACTTATTCTTGTCAAATTAGGGTTTTTAATCAATCTTGTGCATCCAATAACTTTGTTTGTGTCATTGAATTAATATTTAGGTCATTTTCGTCCTCCCTAGGCATATTCTTGTCCAATTAGGGTTTTTAACCAATCTTGTGCATCCAATAGGTGTGTTTGTGTCATTGGATGATCAATTAGGTCATTTTCGTCCTCCCTAGGCTTATTCTTGTCCAATTAGGGTTTTTAACCAATCTTGTGCATCCAATAAGTTCATTAGTGTCATTGGATGATCACTAAGGTCATTTTCGTCCTCCCTATGCATGTTCTTGTCCAACTAGGGTTTTTAACCAATCTTGTGCATCCAATAGGTGTGTTTGTGTCATTGGATGATCAATTAGGTCATTTTCGTCCTCCCTAGGCTTATTCTTGTCCAATTAGGGTTTTTAACCAATCTTGTGCATCCAATAATTGTGTTTGTGTCATTGGATGATCAATTAGGTCATTTTCGTCCTCCCTAGGCTTATTCTTGTCCAATTAGGGTTTTTAACCAATCTTGTGCATCCAATAGGTGTGTTTGTGTCATTGGATGATCAATTAGGTCATTTTCGTCCTCCCTAGGCTTATTCTTGTCCAATTAGGGTTTTTAACCAATCTTGTGCATCCAATAGGTGTGTTTGTGTCATTGGATGATCAATTAGGTCATTTTCGTCCTTTCTATGCTTATTTTTGTCCAATTAGGGTTTTTAAGCAATCTTGTGCATCCAATAAGTTCATTTGTGTCATTGGATGATCAATTAGGTCATTTTCGTCCTCCCTAGGCATATTCTTGTCCAACTAGGGTTTCTAACCAATCTTGTGCTTCCAATAGATGTGTTTGTGTCATTGGATGATCAATTAGGTCATTTTCGTCCTCCCTAGGCTTATTCTTGTCCAATTAGGGTTTTTAACCAATCTTGTGCATCCAATAGGTGTGTTTGTGTCATTGGATGATCAATTAGGTCATTTTCGTCCTCCCTAGGCTTATTCTTGTCCAATTAGGGTTTTTAACCAATCTTGTGCATCCAATAGGTGTGTTTGTGTCATTGGATGATCAATTAGGTCATTTTCGTCCTCCCTAGGCTTATTCTTGTCCAATTAGGATTTTAAACCAATCTTGTGAATCCAATAGGTGTGTTTGTGTCATTGGATGATCAATTAGATCATTTTCGTCCTCCCTAGTCTTATTCTTGTCCAATTAGGGTTTTTAACCAATCTTGTGTATCCAATAGGTGTGTTTGTGTCATTGGATGATCAATTAGGTCATTTTCGTCCTCCCTAGGCTTATTCTTGTCCAATTAGGGTTTTTAACCAATCTTGTGCATCCAATAGGTGTGTTTGTGTCATTGGATGATCAATTAGGTCATTTTCGTCCTCCCTAGGCTTCTTCTTGTCCAATTAGGGTTTTGAACCAATCTTGTGCATCCAATAGGTGTGTTTGTGTCATTGGATGATCAATTAGGTCATTTTCGTGCTCCATAGGCTTCTTCTTGTCCAATTAGGGTTTTTAACCAATCTTGTGCTTCCAATAAGTGTGTGTGTGTCATTGAATTAATATTTAGGTCATTTTCGTCCTCCCTAGGCATATTCTTGTCCAATTAGGGTTTTTAACCAATCTTGTGCTCCCAATAACTTTGTTTGTGTCATTGAATTAATATTTAGTTCATTTTCGTCCTCCCTAGGCATATTCTTGTCCAATTAGGGTTTTTAACCAATCTTGTGCATCCAATAGGTGTGTTTGTGTCATTTGATGATCAATTAGGTCATTTTCGTCCTCCCTAGGCTTATTCTTGTCCAATTAGGGTTTTTAACCAATCTTGTGCATCCAATAAGTTCATTTGTGTTATTGGATTAACATTTAGGTCATATTCGTCCTCCCTAGTCATATTCTTGTCCAATTTGGGTTTTTAACCAATCTTGTGCATCCAATAGGTGTGTTTGTGTCATTGGATGATCAATTAGGTCATTTTCGTCCTCCCTAGGCATATTCTTGTCCAATTAGGGTTTTTAACCAATCTTGTGCATCCAATAGGTGTGTTTGTGTCATTGGATGATCACTTAGGTCATTTTCGTCCTCCCTAGGTAGGTTCTTGTCCAACTAGGGTTTTTAACCAATCTTGTGCATCCAATAGGTGTGTTTGTGTCATAGGATGATCAATTAGGTCATTTTTTGTCCTCCGTAGGCTTATTCTTGTCCAATTAGGGTTTTTAACCAATCTTGTGCATCCAATAAGTTCATTTGTGTTATTGGATTAACATTTAGGTCATATTCGTCCTCCCTAGTCATATTCTTGTCCAATTAGGGTTTTTAACCAATCTTGTGCATCCAATAGGTGTGTTTGTGTCATTGGATGATCAATTAGGTCATTTTCGTCCTCCCTAGGCTTATTCTTGTCCAATTAGGGTTTTTAACCAATCTTGTGCATCCAATAAGTTCATTTGTGTCATTGGATTAACATTTAGGTCATATCCGTCCTCCCTAGGCATATTCTTGTCCAACTAGGGTTTTTAACCAATCTTGTGCATCCAATAAGTTCATTTGTGTCATTGGATGATCAATTAGGTCATTTTCGTCCTCCCTAGGCATATTCTTGTCCAACTAGGGTTTTTAACCAATCTTGTGCATCCAATAGGTGTGTTTGTGTCATTGGATGATCAATTAGGTCATTTTCATCCTCCCTAGGCTTATTCTTGTCCAATTACGGTTTTTAACCAATCTTGTGCATCCAATAGGTGTGTTTATGTCATTGGATGATCAATTAGGTCATTTTCGTCCTCCCTTTGCTTATTCTTGCCCAATTAGGGTTTTTAACCAATCTTGTGCATCCAATAAGTTGAGTTGTGTCATTGGATTAGCATTTAGGTCATTTTCGTCCTCCCTAGGCTTATTCTTGTCCAATTAGGATTTTTAACCAATCTTGTGCATCCAATAAGTTCATTTGTGTCATTGGATGATCAATTAGGTCATTTTCGTCCTCCCTAGGCATATTCTTGTCCAACTAGGGTTTTTAACCAATCTTGTGCATCCAATAGGTGTGTTTGTGTCATTGGATGATCAATTAGGTCATTTTCGTCCTCCCTAGGCTTATTCTTGTCCAATTAGGGTTTTTAACCAATCTTGTGCATCCAATAGGTGTGTTTGTGTCATTGGATGATCAATTAGGTCATTTTCGTCCTCCCAAGGCTTATTCTTGTCCAATTAGAGTTTTTAACCAATCTTGTGCATCCAATAGGTGTGTTTGTGTCATTGGATGATCAATTAGGTCATTTTCGTCCTCCCTAGGCTTATTCTTGTCCAATTAGGGTTTTTAACCAATCTTGTGCATCCAATAGGTGTGTTTGTGTCATTGGATGATCAATTAGGTCATTTTCTACCTCCCTAGGCTTATTCTTGTCCAACTAGGGTTTTTAACCAATCTTGTGCATCCAATAGGTGTGTTTGTGTCATTGGATGATCAATTAGGTCATTTTCGTCCTCCCTAGGCATATTCTTGTCCAACTAGGGTTTTTAACCAATCTTGTGCATCCAATAGGTGTGTTTGTGTCATTGGATGATCAATTAGGTCATTTTCGTCCTCCCTAGGCTTATTCTTGTCCAATTAGGGTTTTTAACCAATCTTGTGCATCCAATAACTTTGTTTGTGTTATTGAATTAATATTTAGGTCATTTTCGTCCTCCCTAGGCATATTCTTGTCCAATTAGGGTTTTTAACCTATCTTGTGCATCCACTAGGTGTGTTTGTGCCATTGGATGATCAATTAGGTCATTTTCGTCCTCCCTAGGCTTATTCTTGTCCAATTAGGGTTTTTAACCAATCTTGTGCATCCAATAACTTTGTTTGTGTCATTGAATTAATATTTAGGTCATTTTCGTCCTCCCTAGTCTTATTCTTGTCCAACTAGGGTTTTTAACCAATCTTGTGGATCCAATAGGTGTGTTTGTGTCATTGGATGATCAATTAGGTCATTTTCGTCCTCCCTAGGCTTATTCTTTTCCAATTAGGGTTTTAACCAATCCTGTGCATCCAATAGGTGTGTTTGTGTCATTGGATGATCAATTAGGTCATTTTCGTCCTCACTAGGCATATTCTTGTCCAACTAGGGTTTTTAACCAATCTTGTGCATCCAATAGGTGTGTTTGTGTCATTGGATGATCAATTAGGTCATTTTCGTCCTCCCTAGGCTTATTCTTGTCCAATTAGGGTTTTTAACCAATCTTGTGCATCCAATAAGTTCATTTGTGTCATTGGATTAACATTTAGGTCATATCCGTCCTCCCTAGGCATATTCTTGTCCAATTAGGGTTTTTAATAAATCTTGTGCATCCAATAGGTGTGTTTGTGTCATTGGATGATCAATTAGGTCATTTTCGTTCTCCCTAGGCTTATTCTTGTCCAATTAGGGTTTTTAACCAATCTTGTGCATCCAATAAGTTCATTTGTGTTATTGGATTAACATTTAGGTCATATTCGTCCTCCCTAGCCATATTCATGTCCAATTAGGGTTTTTAACCAATCTTGTGCATCCAATAAGTGTGTTTGTGTCATTGGATGATCAATTAGGTCATTTTCGTCCTCCCTAGGCATATTCTTGTCCAATTAGTGTTTTTAACCAATCTTGTGCATCCAATAGGTGTGTTTGTGTCCTTGGATGATCAATTAGGTCATTTTCGTCCTCCCTAGGCTTATTCTTGTCCAATTAGGGTTTTTAACCAATCTTGTGCATCCAATAAGTTCATTAGTGTCATTGGATGATCACTTAGGTCATTTTCGTCCTCCCTAGGCAGGTTCTTGTCCAACTAGGGTTTTTAACCAATCTTGTGCATCCAATAGGTGTGTTTGTGTCATTGGATGATCAATTAGGTCATTTTCGTTCTCCCTAGGCTTATTCTTGTCCAATTAGGGTTTTTAACCAATCTTGTGCATCCAATAGGTGTGTTTGTGTCATTGGATAATCAATTTAGGTCATTTTCGTCCTCCCTAGGCATATTCTTGTCGAATTAGGGTTTTTAACCAATCTTGTGCATCCAATAGGTGTGTTTGTTGCAATGGATGATCAATTAGGTCATTTTCGTCCTCCCTAGGCTTATTCTTGTCCAATTAGGGTTTTTAACCAATCTTGTGCATCCAATAGGTGTGTTTGTGTCATTGGATGATCAATTAGGTCATTTTCGTCCTCCCTAGGCTTATTCTTGTCCAAATAGGGTTTTTAACCAATTTAGTGCATCCAATAGGTGTGTTTGTGTCATTGGATGATCAATTAGGTCATTTTCGTCCTCCCTAGGCTTATTCTTGTCCAATTAGGGTTTTTAACCAATCTTGTGCATCCAATAGGTGTGTTTGTGTCATTGGATGATCAATTAGGTCATTTTCTACCTCCCTAGGCTTATTCTTGTCCAACTAGGGTTTTTAACCAATCTTGTGCATCCAATAGGTGTGTTTGTGTCATTGGATGATCAATTAGGTCATTTTCGTCCTCCCTAGGCATATTCTTGTCCAACTAGGGTTTTTAACCAATCTTGTGCATCCAATAGGTGTGTTTGTGTCATTGGATGATCAATTAGGTCATTTTCGTCCTCCCTAGGCTTATTCTTGTCCAATTAGGGTTTTTAACCAATCTTGTGCATCCGATAAGTGTGTTTGTGTCATTGGATGATCAATTAGGTCATTTTCGTCCTCCCTAGGCATATTCTTGTCCAATTAGGGTTTTTAACCAATCTTGTGCATCCAATAGGTGTGTTTGTGTCATTGGATGATCAATTAGGTCATTTTCGTCCTCCCTAGGCTTATTCTTGTCCAATTAGGGTTTTTAACCAATCTTGTGCATCCAATAGGTGTGTTTGTGTCATTGGATGATCAATTAGGTCGTTTTTGTCGTCCCTAGGCTTATTCTTGTCCAATTAGGGTTTTTAACCAATCTTGTGCATCCAATAGGTGTGTTTGTGTCGTTGGATGATCAATTAGGTCATTTTCGTCCTACCTAGACTTATTCTTGTCAAATTAGGGTTTTTAATCAATCTTGTGCATCCAATAACTTTGTTTGTGTCATTGAATTAGTATTTAGGTCATTTTTGTCCTCCCTAGGCATATTCTTTTCCAATTAGGGTTTTTAACCAATCTTGTGCATCCAATAGGTGTGTTTGTGTCATTGGATGATCAATAAGGTCATTTTCGTCCTACCTAGACTTATTCTTGTCAAATTAGGGTTTTTAATCAATCTTGTGCATCCAATAACTTTGTTTGTGTCATTGAATTAATATTTAGGTCATTTTCGTCCTCCCTAGGCATATTCTTGTCAAATTAGGGTTTCTAACCAATCTTGTGCATCCAATAGGTGTGTTTGTGTCATTGGATGATCAATTAGGTATTTTTCGTCCTTCCTAGGCTTACTCTTGTCCAATTAGGGTTTTTAACCAATGTTGTGCATCCAATAAGTTCATTTGTGTCATTGGAATAACATTTAGGTCATTTTCGTCCTCCCTAGGCATATTCTTGTCCAATTAGGGTTTTTAACCAATCTTGTGCATCCAATAGGTGTGTTTGTGTCATTGGATGATCAATTAGGTCATTTTCGTCCTCCCTAGGCTTATTCTTGTCCAATTAGGGTTTTTAATCAATCTTGTGCATCCAATAACTTGAGTTGTGTCATTGGATTAACATTTAGGTCATTTTCGTCCTACCTAGGCTTATTCTTGTCCAATTAGGGTTTTTAACCAATCTTGTGCATCCAATAAGTTGAGTTGTGTCATTGGATTAACATTTAGGTCATTTTCGTCCTCCCTAGGCATATTCTTGTCCAATTAGGGTTTTTAACCAATCTTGTGCATCCAATAAGTTCATTTGTGTCATCGGATGATCAATTAGGTCATTTTCGTCCTCCCTAGGCTTATTCTTGTCCAATTAGGGTTTTTAACCAATCTTGTGCATCCAATAAGTTCATTTGTGTCATTGGATTAACATTTAGGTCATATCCGTCCTCCCTAGGCATATTCTTGTCCAATTAGGGTTTTTAATAAATCTTGTGCATCCAATAGGTGTGTTTGTGTCATTGGATGATCAATTAGGTCATTTTCGTTCTCCCTAGGCTTATTCTTGTCTAATTAGGGTTTTTAACCAATCTTGTGCATCCAATAAGTTCATTTGTGTTATTGGATTAACATTTAGGTCATATTCGTCCTCCCTAGGCATATTCTTGTCCAATTAGCGTTTTTAACCAATCTTGTGCATCCAATAGGTGTGTTTGTGTCATTGGATGATCAATTAGGTCATTTTTGTCCTCCCTAGGCTTATTCTTGTCCAATTAGGGTTTTTAACCAATCTTGTGCATATCAATTAGGTCATTTTCGTCCCCCCTAGGCTTATTCTTGTCCAATTAGGGTTTTTAACCAATCTTGTGCATCCAATAAGTTCAATAGTGTCATTGGATGATCACTTAGGTTATTTTCGTCCTCCATATGCTGTTGTTGTCCAACTATGGTTTTTAACCAATCTTGTGCTTCCATTTGTGTCATTGGATGATCAATTAGGTCATTTTCGTTCTCCCTAGGCTTATTCTTGTCCAATTAGGGTTTTTGACCAATCTTGTGCATCCAATAAGTTCATTTGTGTTATTGGATTAACATTAAGGTCATATTCGTCCTCCCTAGGCATATTCTTTTCCAATTAGGGTTTTTAACCAATCTTGTGCATCCAATAGGTGTGTTTGTGTCATTGGATGATCAATTAGGTCATTTTCGTCCTCCCTAGGCATATTCTTGTCCAATTAGGGTTTTTAACCAATCTTGTGCATCCAATAGGTGTGTTTGTGTCATTGGATGATCAATTAGGTCATTTTCGTCCTCCCTAGGCTTATTCTTGTCCAATTAGGGTTTTTAACCAATCTTGTGCATCCAATAAGTTCATTAGTGTCATTGGATGATCAATTAGGTCATTTTCGTCCTCCCTAGGCATATTATTATCCAATTAGGGTTTTTAACCAATCTTGTGCATCCAATAAGTTTGTTTGTGTCATTGAATTAATATTTAGGTCATTTTCGTCCTCCCTAGGCATATTCTTGTCCAATTAGGGTTTTTAACCAATCTTGTGCATCCAATAGGTGTGTTTGTGTCATTGGATGATCAATTAGGTCATTTTCGTCCTCCCTAGGCATATTCTTGTCCAATTAGGGTTTTTAACCAATCTTGTGCATCCAATAGGTGTGTTTGTGTCATTGGATGATCAATTAGGTCATTTTCGTCCTCCCTAGGATTATTCTTGTCCAATTAGGGTTTTTAACCAATCTTGTGCATCAAATAAGTTTGTTTGTGTCATTGAATTATTATTTAGGTCATTTTCATCCTCCCTAGGCATATTCTTGTCCAATTAGGGTTTTTAACCAATTTTGTGCATCCAATAGGTGTGTTTGTGTCATTGGATGATCAATTAGGTCATTTTTGTCCTCCCTAGGCTTATTCTTGTCCAGTTAGGGTTTTTAACCAATCTTGTGCATCCAATAACTTTGTTTGTGTCATTGAATTAATATTTAGGTCATTTTCGTCCTCCCTAGGCATATTCTGGTCCAATTAGGGTTTTTAACCAATCTTGTGCATCCAATAGGTGTGTTTGTGTCATTGGATGATCAATTAGGTCATTTTCGTCCTCCCTAGGCTTATTCTTGTCCAATAAGGGTTTTTAACCAATCTTGTGCATCCAATAAGTTCATTTGTGTCATTGGATTAACATTTAGGTCATTTTCGTCCTCTGTACGCATATTCTTGTCCAATTAGGGTTTTTAACGAATCTTGTGCATCCAATAAGTGTGTTTGTGTCATTGGATGATCAATTAGGTCATTTTTGTCCTCCATAGGCTTATTCTTGTCCAATTAGGGTTTTTAACCAATCTTGTGCATCCAATAAGTTTGTTTGTGTCATTGAATTAATATTTAGGTCATTTTCGTCCTCCTTAGGCATATTCTTGTCCAATTAAGGTTTTTAACCAATCTTGTGCATCCAATAGGTGTGTTTGTGTCATTGGATGATCAATTAGGTCATTTTCGTCCTCCCTAGGCATATTCTTGTCCAATTAGGGTTTTTAACCAATCTTGTGCATCCAATAAGTTTGTTTGTGTCATTGAATTAATATTTAGGTCATTTTCGTCCTCCCTAGGCATATTATTGTCCAATTAGGGTTTTTAACCAATCTTGTGCATCCAATAAGTTCATTTGTGTTATTGGATTAACATTTAGGTCATATTCGTCCTCCGTAGGCATATTCTTGTCCAATTAGGGTTTTTAACCTATCTTGTGCATCCAATAGGTGTGTTTGTGTCATTGGATGATCAATTAGGTCATTTTCGTCCTCCCTAGGCTTATTCTTGTCCAATTAGGGTTTTCAACCAATCTTGTGCATCTGATAAGTTTGTTTGCGTCATTGAATTAATATTTAGGTCATTTTCGTCCTCCCTAGGCTTATTCTTGTCCAATTAGGGTTTTTAACATATCTTGTGCATCCAATAGGTGTGTTTGTGTCACTGGATGATCAATTCGGTCATTTTCGTCCTCCGTAGGCATATTCTTGTCCAATTAGGGTTTTTAACGAATCTTGTGCATCCAATAAGTGTGTTTGTGTCATTGGATGATCAATTAGGTCATTTTTGTCCTCCCTAGGCTTATTCTTGTCCAATTAGGGTTTTTAACCAATCTTGTGCATCCAATAGGTGTGTTTGTGTCATTGGATGATCAATTAGGTCATTTTCGTCCTCCCTAGGCATATTCTTGTCCAATTACGGTTTTTAACCAATATTGTGCATCCAATAGGTGTGTTTGTGTCATTGGAAGGTCAATTAGGTCATTTTCGTCCTCCCTAGGCTTATTATTGTCCAATTAGGGTTTTTAACCAATCTTGTGCATCCAATAAGTTCATTAGTGTCATTCGATGATCAATTAGGTCATTTTCGTCCTCCCTAGGCATGTTCTTGTCCAACTAGGGTTTTTAACCAATCTTGTGCATCCAATAGGTGTGTTTGTGTCATTGGATGATCAATTAGGTCATTTTCGTCCTCCCTAGGCATATTATTGTCCAATTAGGGTTTTTAACCAATCTTGTGCATCCAATAAATTTGTTTGTGTCATTGAATTAATATTTAGGTCATTTTCGTCCTCCCTAGGCATGTTATTGTCCAATTAGGGTTTTTAACCAATCTTGTGCATCCAATAGGTGTGTTTGTGTCATTGGATGATCAATTAGGTCATTTTCGTCCTCCCTAGGCATATTCTTGTCCAATTAGGGTTTTTAACCAATCTTGTGCATCCAATAGGTGTGTTTGTGTCATTGGATGATCAATTAGGTCATTTTCGTCCTCCCTAGGCTTATTCTTGTCCAATTAGGGTTTTTAACGAATCTTGTGCATCCAATTGGTGTGTTTGTGTCATTGGATGATCAATTAGGTCATTTTCGTCCACCCTAGGCTTATTCTTGTCCAATTAGGGTTTTTAACCAATCTTGTGCATCCAATAAGTTGAGTTGTGTCATTGGATTAACATTTAGGTCATTTTCGTCCTCCCTAGGCGTATTCTTGTCCAATTAGGGTTTTTAACCAATCTTGTGCATCCAATAGGTGTGTTTGTGTCATTGGATGATCAATTAGGTCATTTTCGTCCTCCCTAGGCTTATTCTTTTCCAATTAGGGTTTTTAACCAATCTTGTGCATCTAATAACTTTGTTTGTTTCATTGAATTAATATTTAGGTCATTTTCGTCCTCCCTAGGCATATTCTTGTCCAATTAGGGTTTTTAACCAATCTTGTGCATCCAATAGGTGTGTTTGTGTCATTGGATGATCAATTAGGTCATTTTCGTCCTCCCTAGGCTTATTCTTGTCCAATTAGGGTTTTTAACCAATCTTGTGCATCCAATAACTTTGTTTGTGTCATTGAATTAATATTTAGGTCATTTTCGTCCTCCCTAGGCATATTCTTGTCCAATTAGGGTTTTTAACTAATATTGTGCATCCAATAAGTTCATTTGTGTCATTGGATGATCAATGAGGACATTTCCGTCCTCCCTAGGCATATTCTTGTCCAATTAGGGTTTTTAACCAATCTTGTGCATCCAATAGGTGTGTTTGTGTCATTGGATGATCAATTAGGTCATTTTCGTCCTCCCTAGGCTTATTCTTGTCCAATTAGGGTTTTTAACCAATCTTGTGCATCCAATAGGTGTGTTTGTGTCATTGGATGATCAATTAGGTCATTTTCGTCCTCCCTAGGCTTATTCTTGTCCAATTAGGGTTTTTAACCAATCTTGTGCATCCAATAGGTGTCTTTATGTCATTGGATGATCTATTAGGTCATTTTCGTCCTCCATAGGCTTATTCTTGTCCAATTAGGGTTTTTAACCAATCTTGTGCATCCAATAAGTTTGTTTGTGTCATTGAATTAATATTTAGGTCATTTTCGTCCTCCCTAGGCATCATCTTATCCAATTAGGATTTTTAACCAATCTTTTGCATCCAATAGGTGTGTTTGTGTCATTGGATGATCAATTAGGTCATTTTCGTCCTCCCTAGGCTTATTCTTGTCCAATTAGGGTTTTTAACCAATCTTGTGCATCCAATAGGTGTGTTTGTGTCATTGGATGATCAATTAGGTCATTTTCGTCCTCCCTAGGCATATTCTTGTCCAATTAGGGTTTTTAACCAATCTTTTGCTTCCATTAGGTGTGTTTGTGTCATTGGATGATCAATTAGGTCATTTTCGTCCTCCCTCGGCTTATTCTTGTCCAATTAGGGTTTTTAACCAATCTTGTGCATCCAATAGGTGTGTTTGTGTCATTGGATGATCAATTAGGTCATTTTCGTCCTCCCTAGGCATATTCTTGTCCAATTAGGGTTTTTAACCAATTTTGTTCATCCAATAAGTTTGTTTGTGTCATTGAATTATTATTTAGGTCATTTTCGTCCTCCCTAGGCATATTCTTGTCCAATTAGGGTTTTTAACCAATCTTGTGCATCCAATAGGTGTGTTTGTGTCATTGGATGATCAATTAGGTCATTTTCGTCCTCCCTAGGCTTATTCTTGTCCAATTAGGGTTTTTAACCAATCTTGTGCATCCAATAGGTGTGTTTGTGTCATTGGATGATCAATTAGGTCATTTGCGTCCTCCCTAGGCTTATTCTTGTCCAATTAGGGTTTTTAACCAATCTTGTGCATCCAATAGGTGTGTTTGTGTCATTGGATGATCAATTAGGTCATTGTTGTCCTCCCTAGGCTTATTCTTGTCCAATTAGGGTTTTTAACCAATCTTGTGCATCCAATAGGTGTGTTTGTGTCATTGGATGATCAATTAGGTCATTTTCGTCCTCCCTAGGCTTATTCTTGTCCAATTAGGGTTTTTAACCAATCTTGTGCATCCAATAGGTGTGTTTGTGTCATTGGATGATCAATTAGGTCATTTATCGTCCTCCCTAGGCTTATTCTTGTCCAATTAGGGTTTTTAACCAATCTTGTGCATCCAATAGGTTGAGTTGTGTCATTGGATTAACATTTAGGTCATTTTCGTCCTCCCTAGGCATATTCTTGTCCAATTAGGGTTTTTAACCAATCTTGTGCATCCAATAGGTGTGTTTGTGTCATTGGATGATCAATTAGGTCATTTTCGTCCTCCCTAGGCTTATTCTTGTCCAATTAGGGTTTTTAACCAATCTTGTGCATCCAATAGGTGTGTTTGTGTCATTGGATGATCAATTAGGTCATTTTCGTCCTCCCTAGGCTTATTCTTGTCCAATTAGGGTTTTTAACCATTCTTGTGCATCCAATAGGTGTGTTTGTGTCATTGGATGATCAATTAGGTCATTGTTGTCCTCCCTAGGCTTATTCTTGTCCAATTAGGGTTTTTAACCAATCTTGTGCATCCAATAGGTGTGTTTGTGTCATTGGATGATCAATTAGGTCATTTTCGTCCTCCCTAGGCTTATTCTTGTCCAATTAGGGTTTTTAACCAATCTTGTGCATCCAATAGGTGTGTTTGTGTCATTGGATGATCAATTCGGTCATTTTCGTCCTCCCTAGGCTTATTCATGTCCAATTACGGTTTTTAACCAATCTTGTGCATCCAATAAGTTTGTTTGTGTCATTGGATGATCAATTAGGTCATTTTCGTCCTCCCTAGGCATATTCTTGTCCAATTAGGGTTTTTAACCAATCTTGTGCATCCAATAGGTGTGTTTGTGTCATTGGATGATCAATTAGGTCATTTTCGTCCTCCCTAGGCTTATTCATGTCCAATTAGGGTTTTTAACCAGTCTTGTGCATCCCATAAGTTCATTTGTGTCATTGGATGATCAATTAGGTCATTTTCGTCCTCCCTAGGCATATTCTTGTCCAACTAGGGTTTTAAAACAATCTTGTGCATCCAATAGGTGTGATTGTGTCATTGGATGATCAATTAGGTCATTTTCGTCCTTCCTAGGCTTATTCTTGTCCAATTAGGGTTTTTAATCAATCTTGTGCATCCAATAGGTGTGTTTGTGTCATTGGATGATCAATTAGGTCATTTTCGTCCTCCCTAGGCTTATTCTTGTCCAATTAGGGTTTTTAACAAATCTTGTGCATCCAATAAGTTCATTTGTGTCATTGGATGATCAATTAGGTCATTTTCGTCCTCCCTAGGCTTATTCTTGTCCAATTAGGGTTTTTTACCAATCTTGTGCATCCAATAGGTGTGTTTGTGTCATTGGATGATCAATTAGGTCATTTTCGTCCTTTCTATGCTTATTCTTGTCCAACTAGGGTTTTTAACCAATCTTGTGCATCCAATAAGTTCATTTGTGTCATTGGATGATCAATTAGGTAATTTTCGTCCTCCCTAGACTTATTCTTGTCCAATTAGGGTTTTTAACGAATCTTGTGCATCAAATAAGTTCATTTGTGTCATTGGATGATCAATTAGGTCATTTTCGTCCTCCCTAGGCTTATTCTTGTCCAATTAGGGTTTTTAACCAATCTTGTGCATCCAATTTGTGTGTTTGTGTCATTGGATGATCAATTAGGTCATTTTCGTCCTCCCTAGGCTTATTCTTGTCCAATTAGGGTTTTTAACCAATCTTGTGCATCCAATCAGTTCATTTGTGTCATTGGATTAACATTTAGGTCATTTTTGTCCTCCCTAGGCATATTCTTGTCCAATTAGGGTTTTTAACCAATCTTGTGCTTCCAATAGGTGTGTTTGTGTCATTGGATGATCAATTAGGTCATTTTCGTCCTCCCTAGGCTTATTCTTGTCCAATTAGGGTTTTTAACTAATCTTGTGCATCCAATAAGTTTGTTTGTGTCATTGGATGATCAATTAGGTCATTGTCGTCCTCCCTAGGCATATTATTGTCCAATTAGGGTTCTTAACCAATCTTGTGCATCCAATAAGTTTGTTTGTGTCATTGAATTAATATTTAGGTCATTTTCGTCCTCCCTAGGCATATTATTGTCCAATTAGGGTTTTTAACCAATCTTGTGCATCCAATAAGTTCATTTGTGTTATTGGATTAACATTTAGGTCATATTCATCCTCTGTAGGCATATTCTTGTCCAATTAGGGTTTTTAACCAATCTTGTGCATCCAATAGGTGTGTTTGTGTCATTGGATGATCAATTAGGTCATTTTCGTCCTCCCTAGGCATATTCTTGTCGAATTACGGTTTTTAACCAATATTGTGCATCCAATAGGTGTGTTTGTGTCATTGGAAGATCAATTAGGTCATTTTCGTCCTCCCTAGGCTTATTATTGTCCAATTAGGGTTTTTAACCAATCTTGTGCATCCAATAAGTTCATTAGTTTCATTGGATGATCAATTAGGTCATTTTCGTCCTCCCTAGGCATGTTCTTGTCCAACTAGGGTTTTTAACCAATCTTGTGCATCCAATAGGTGTGTTTGTGTCATTGGATGATCAATTAGGTCATTTTCGTCCTCCCTAGGCATATTATTGTCCAATTAGGGTTTTTAACCAATCTTGTGCATCCAATAAGTTTGTTTGTGTCATTGAATTAATATTTAGATCATTTTCGTCCTCTCTAGGCATATTATTGTCCAATTAGGGTTTTTAACCAATCTTGTGCATCCAATAGGTGTGTTTGTGTCATTGGATGATCAATTAGGTCATTTTCGTCCTCCCTAGGCATATTCTTGTCCAATTAGGGTTTTTAACCAATCTTGTGCATCCAATAGGTGTGTTTGTGTCATTGGATGATCAATTAGGTCATTTTCGTCCTCCCTAGGCTTATTCTTGTCCAATTAGGGTTTTTAACCAATCTTGTGCATCCAATAAGTTGAGTTGTGTCATTGGCTTAACATTTAGGTCATTTTCATTCTCCCTAGGCTTATTCTTGTCCAATTAGGTTTTTAACCAATCTTGTGCATCCAATAAGTTCATTTGTGTCATTGGATGATCAATTAGGTCATTTTCGTCCTCCCTAGACATATTCTTGTCCAGGTAGGGTTTTTAACCAATCTTGTGCATCCAATAGGTGTGTTTGTGTCATTGGATGATCAATTAGGTCATTTTCGTCCTCCCTAGGCATATTCTTGTCCAATTAGGGTTTTTAACCAATCTTGTGCATCCAATAGGTGTGTTTGTGTCATTGGATGATCAATTAGGTCATTTTCGTCCTCCTTAGGCATATTCTTGTCCAATTAGGGTTTTTAACGAATCTTGTGCATCCAATAGGTGTGTTTGTGTCATTGGATGATCAATTAGTTCATTTTCGTCCTCCCTAGGCTTATTCTTGTCCAATTAGGGTTTTTAACCAATCTTGTGCATCCAGTAAGTTGAGTTGTGTCATTGGATTAACATTTAGGTCATTTTCGTCCTCCCTAGGCTTATTCTTGTCCAATTAGGGTTTTTAACCAATCTTGTGCATCCAATAGGTGTGTTTGTGTCATTGGATAATCAATTAGGTCATTTTCGTCCTCCCTAGGCTTATCTTTGTCCAATTAGGGTTTTTAACCAATCTTGTGCATCCAATAGGTGTGTTTGTGTCATTGGATGATCAATTAGGTCATTTTCGTCCTCCCTAGGCTTATTCTTGTCCAATTAGGGTTTTTAACCAATCTTGTGCATCCGATAAGTTTGTTTTTGTCATTGAATTAATATTTAGGTCATTTTCGTCCTCCCTAGGCATATTCTTGTCCAATTAGGGTTTTTAACCAATCTTGTGCATCCAATAGGTGTGTTTGTGTCATTGGATGATCAATTAGGTCATTTTCGTCCTCCCTAGGCTTATTCTTGCCCAATTAGGGTTTTTAACCAATCTTGCGCATCCAATAAGTTGAGTTGTGTCATTGGATTAACATTTAGGTCATTTTCGTCCTCCCTAGGCTTATTCTTGTCCAATTAGGGTTTTTAACCAATCTTGTGCATCCAATAAGTTCATTTGTGTCATTGGATTAACATTTAGGTCATTTTCGTCCTCCCTAGGCATATTCTTGTCCAATTAGAGTTTTAGACAAAACTTGTGCATCCAATAGGTGTGTTTGTGTCATTGGATGATCAATTAGGTTATTTTCGTCCTCCATAGGCTTATTCTTGTCCAATTAGGGTTTTTAACTAATTTTGTGCAACCAATAAGTTCATTTGTGTCATTGGATGATCAATTAGGTCATTTTCGTTTTCCCTAGGCATATTCTTATCCAATTACGGTTTTTAACCAATCTTGTGCATCCAATAGGTGTGTTTGGGTCATTGGATGATCAATTAGGTCATTTTCGTCCTCCCTAGGCTTATTCTTGTCCAATTAGGGTTTTTAACCAATCTTGTGCATCCAATAGGTGTGTTTGTGTCATTGGATGATCAATTAGGTCATTTTCGTCCTCCCTAGGCTTATTCTTGTCCAATTAGGGTTTTTAACCAATCTTGTGCATCCGATAAGTTTGTTTGTGTCATTGAATTAATATTTAGGTCATTTTCGTCCTCCCTAGGCATATTCTTGTCCAATTAGGGTTTTTAAGCAATCTTGTGCATCCAATAGGTGTGTTTGTGTCATTGGATGATCAATTAGGTCATTTATGTCCTCCCTAGGCTTATTCTTGTCCAATTAGGGTTTTTAACCAATCTTGTACATCCAATAACTTTGTTTGTGTCATTGAATTAATAATTAGGTCATTTTCGTCCTCCCTAGGCATATTCTTGTCCAATTAGAGTTTTTAACCAATCTTGTGCATCCAATAAGTTCATTTGTGTCATTGGATTAACATTTAGGTCATTTTCGTCCTCCCTAGGCATATTCTTGTCCAATTAGAGTTTTAGACCAATCTTGTGCATCCAATAGGTGTGTTTGTGTCATTGGATGATCAATTAGGTTATTTTCGTCCTCCCTAGGCTTATTCTTGTCCAATTAGGGTTTTTAACTAATCTTGTGCATCCAATAAGTTCATTTGTGTCATTGGATGATCAATTAGGTCATTTTCGTCCTCCCTAGGCATATTCTTGTCCAATTAGGGTTTTTAACCAATCTTGTGCATCCAATAGGTGTGTTTGTGTCATTGGATGATCAATTAGGTCATTTTCGTCCTGCCTAGGCTTATTCTTGTCCAATTAGGGTTTTTAACCAATCTTGTGCATCTAATAGGTGTATTTGTGTCATTGGATGATCAATTAGGTAATTTTTGTCCTCCCTAGGCATATTCTTATCCAATTAGGGTTTTTAACCAATCTTGTGCATCCAATAGGTGTGTTTGTGTCATTGGTTGATCAATTAGGTCATTTTCGTCCTCCCTAGGCTTATTCTTGCCCAATTAGGGTTTTTAACCAATCTTGTGCATCCAATAAGTTGAGTTGTGTCATTGGATTAACATTTAGGTCATTTTCGTCCTCCCTAGGCTTATTTTCTCCGATTAGGGTTTTTAACCAATCTTGTGCATCCAATAGGTGTGTTTGTGTCATTGGATGATCAATTAGGTCATTTTCGTCCTCCCTAGGCTTATTCTTGTCCAATTAGGGTTTTTAACCAATCTTGTGCATCCAATAGGTGTGTTTGTGTCATTGGATGATCAATTAGGTCATTTTCGTCCTCCCTAAACATATTCTTATCCAATTAGGATTTTTAACCAATCTTGTGCATCCAATTGGTGTGTTTGTGTCATTGGATGATCAATTAGGTCATTTTCGTCCTCCTTAGCCATATTCTTGTCCAATTAGGGTTTTTAACCAATCTTGTGCATCCAATAGGTGTGTTTGTGTCATTGGATGATCAATTAGGTCATTTTCGTCCTCCCTAGGCTTATTCTTGTCCAATTAGGGTTTTTAACCAATCTTGTGCATCCAATAAGTTCGTTAGTGTCATTGGATGATCAATTAGGTCATTTTCGTCCTCCCTAGGCATATTCTTGTCCAATTAGGGTTTTTAACCAATCTTGTGCATCCAATAGGTGTGTTTGTGTCATTGGATGATCAATTAGGTCATTTTCGTCCTCCCTAGGCTTATTCTTGTCCAATTAGGGTTTTTAACAGATCTTGTGCATCCAATAACTTTGTTTGTGTCATTGAATTAATATTTAGGTCATTTTCGTCCTCCCTAGGCATATTCTTGTCCAATTAGGGTTTTTAACCAATCTTGTGCATCCAATAGGTGTGTTTGTGTCATTGGATGATCAATTAGGTCATTTTCGTCCTCCCTAGGCTTATTCTTGTCCAATTAGGGTTTTTAACCAATCTTGTGCATCCAATAAGTTTAGTTGTGTCATTGGATGATCAATTAGGTCATTTTCGTCCTCCCTAGGCATATTCTTGTCCAATTAGGGTTTTTAACCAATCTTGTGCATCCAATAGGTGTGTTTGTGTCATTGGATGATCAATTAGGTCATTTTCGTCCTCCCTAGGCTTATTCTTGTCCAATTAGGGTTTTTAACCAATCTTGTGCATCCAATACGTTCATTTGTGTCATTGGATTAACATTTTGGTCATTTTCGTCCTCCCTAGGCATATTCTTGCTCATTTAGAGTTTTAGACCAATCTTGTGCATCCAATAGGTGTGTTTGTGTCATTGGATGATCAATTAGGTAATTTTCGTCCTCCCAAAGCTTATTCTTGTCCAATTAGGGTTTTTAACTAATCTTGTGCATCCAATAAGTTCATTTGTGTCATTGGATGATCAATTAGGTCATTTTCGTCCTCCCTAGGCATATTCTTGTCCAATTAGGGTTTTTAACCAATCTTGTGCATCCAATAGGTGTGTTTGTGTCATTGGATGATCAATTAGGTCATTTTCGTCCTCCCTAGGCTTATTCTTGTCCAATTAGGGTTTTTAACCAATCTTGTACATCTAATAAGTTCATTTGTGTCATTGGATTAACATTTAGGTCATTTTCGTCCTCCTTAGGCATATTCTTGTCCAATTAGGGTTTTTAACCCATCTTGTGCATCCAATAGGTGTATTTGTGTCATTGGATGATCAATTAGGTCATTTTCGTCCTCCCTAGGCATTTTTTGGTCCAATTAGGGTTTTTAACCAATCTTGTGCATCCAATAGGTGTGTTTGTGTCATTGGATGATCAATTAGGTCATTTTCGTCCTCCCTAGGCATATTCTTGTCCAATTAGGGTTTTTAACCAATCTTGTGCATCCAATAGGTGTGTTTGTGTCATTGGATGATCAATTAGGTCATTTTCGTCCTCCCTAGGCTTATTCTTGTCCAATTAGGGTTTTTAACCAATCTTGTGCATCCAATAGGTATGTTTGTGTCATTGGATAATCAATTAGGTCATTTTCGTCCTCCATAGGCTTATTCTTGTCCAATTAGGGTTTTTAACCAATCTTGTGCATCCAATAAGTTGAGTTGTGTCATTGGATTAACATTTAGGTCATTTTCGTCCTCCCTAGGCTTATTCTTGTCCAATTAGGGTTTTTAACCAATCTTGTACATTTAATAAGTTCATTTGTGTCATTAGATTAACATTTAGGTCATTTTCGTCCTCCCTAGGCATATTCTTGTCCAATTAGGGTTTTTAACCAATCTTGTGCATCCAATAGGTGTGTTTGTGTCATTGGATGATCAATTAGGTCATTTTCGTCCTCCCTAGGCTTATTCTTGTCCAATTAGGGTTTTTAACCAATCTTGTGCATCCAATAGGTGTGTTTGTGTCATTGCATGATCAATTAGGTCATTTTCGTCCTACCTAGGCATATTCTTGTCCGATTAGGGTTTTTAACCAATCTTGTGCATCCAATAGGTGTGTTTGTGTCATTGGATGATCAATTAGGCCATTTTCTTCCTCCCTAGGCATATTCTTGTCCAATTAGGGTTTTTAACCAATCTTGTGCATCCAATAAGTTGAGTTGTGTCATTGGATTAACATTTAGGTCATTTTCGTCCTCCCTAGGCTTATTCTTGTCCAATTAGGGTTTTTAACCAATCTTGTGCATCCAATAAGTTCATTTGTGTCATTGGATTAACATTTAAGTCATTTTCGTCCTCCCTAGGCATATTCTTGTCCAATTAGAGTTTTAGACCAATCTTGTGCATCCAATAGGTGTGTTTGTGTCATTGGATGATCAATTAGGTTATTTTCGTCCTCCCTAGGCTTATTCTTGTCCAATTAGGGTTTTTAACTAATCTTGTCATCCAATTAGTTCATTTGTGTCATTGGATGATCAATTAGGTCATTTTCGTCCTCCCTAGGCATATTCTTGTCCAATTAGGGTTTTTAACCAATCTTGTGCATCCAATAGGTGTGTTTGTGTCATTGGATGATCAATTAGGTCATTTTCGTCCTCCCTAGGCTTATTCTTGTCCAATTAGGGTTTTTAACCAATCTTGTGCATCCAATAAGTTCATTTGTGTCATTGGATTAACATAATGTCATTTTCGTCATCCCTAGGCATATTCTTGTCCAATTAGGGTTTTTAACCAATCTTGTGCATCCAATAGGTGTGTTTGTGTCATTGGATGATCAATTAGGTCATTTTCGTCCTCCCTAGGCATATTCTTGTCCAATTAGGGTTTTTAACCAATCTTGTGCATCCAATAGGTGTGTTTGTGTCATTGGATGATCAATTAGGTCATTTTCGTCCTCCCTAGGCTTATTCTTGTCCAATTAGGGTTTTTAACCAATCTTGTGCATCCAATAGGTGTGTTTGTGTCATTGGATGATCAATTAGGTCATTTTCGTCCTCCCTATGCATATTCTTGTCCAACTAGGGTTTTTGACCGATCTTGTGCATCCAATAGGTGTGTTTGTGTCACTGGATGATCAATTAGGTCATTTTCGTCCTCCCTAGGCTTATTCTTGTCCAATTAGGGTTTTTAACCAATCTTGTGCATCCAATAAGTTCATTTGTGTCATTGGATTAACATTTAGGTCATTTTTGTCCTCCCTAGGCATATTCTTGTCCAATTAGGGTTTTTAACCAATCATGTGCTTCCAATAGGTGTGTTTGTGTCATTGGATGATCAATTAGGTCATTTTCGTCCTCCCTAGGCTTATTCTTGTCCAATTAGGGTTTTTAACTAATCTTGTGCATCCAATAAGTTTGTTTGTGTCATTGGATGATCAATTAGGTCATTTTCGTCCTCCCTAGGCATATTATTGTCCAATTAGGGTTTTTAACCAATCTTGTGCATCCAATAAGTTTGTTTGTGTCATTGAATTAATATTTAGGTCATTTTCGTCCTCCCTAGGCATATTATTGTCCAATTAGGGTTTTTAACCAATCTTGTGCATCCAATAAGTTCATTTGTTTTATTGGATTAAAATTTAGGTCATATCCGTCCTCCGTAGGCATATTATTGTCCAATTAGGGTTTTTAACCAATCTTGTGCATCCAATAGGTGTCTTTGTGTCATTGGATGATCAATTAGGTCATTTTCGTCCTCCCTAGGCATATTCTTGTCCAATTACGGTTTTTAACCAATATTGTGCATCCAATAGGTGTGTTTGTGTCATTGGAAGATCAATAAGGTCATTTTCGTCCTCCCTAGGCTTATTATTGTCCAATTAGGGTTTTTAACCAATCTTGTGCATCCAATAAGTTTATTAGTGTCATTGGATGATCAATTAGGTCATTTTCGTCCTCCCTAGGCATGTTCTTGTCCAACTAGGGTTTTTAACCAATCTTGTGCATCCAATAGGTGTGTTTGTGTCATTGGATGATCAATTAGGTCATTTTCGTC